>QVOA01017082.1:0-57643 GCA_014825685.1 Pseudomyrmex cubaensis | reverse complement strand
ACAAGTTAACCGAAGATTTAACTGCAATCAAAGTTAATCGCAGTTTACCGGAACTCTGAATTGAACCACGTTGGAGAAAACGGGCATTAAGATTACGTGAAATTTGATCACGTTCTTTGTTCTAACACAAAGTGGGTCTTTCTTATGAGGAAAATATTAAGGCAGAGGTATGTATGAATATTGAATATAAATTAT
Source organism: Pseudomyrmex cubaensis (assembly GCA_014825685.1). Lineage (NCBI taxonomy): Eukaryota > Metazoa > Arthropoda > Insecta > Hymenoptera > Formicidae > Pseudomyrmex > Pseudomyrmex cubaensis. The sequence goes on along the minus strand of QVOA01017082.1, from coordinate 57,448 downwards.
TGAATTAAATTACAACATACTTTATTTTGTTACATTGTTGAAAAACAAAATTACACATATAATTACACGCAGTCTTTTTCTGAAACGAGTTAATTAAGCCACAATGCGTATATCCGAGCAAGTTTTGAACGTTTCCTGGTGTCCACAACCCACTTTGCCCTTGCCATCTTCGCAGATTCCCCAGTTGTTTCCGGCAACGTATTCCCATCTAAAAATAATTTTTAATATCTAAAGAATCGCGTATGTCACAAACACATGAATTTCAAGAACAGATTGATTTTGTTGTCCAATCCGTCGTAATCATCATCATCTTCATAAGTTTGTTTTGCAGTTTCAAGTGTTCTGCCTAAGCGACGTTCTTCTTTACCTGAGGACACAGTGCTCGCAAGTGAGACCCGGAGGCAGAATGCCGGTGATCGTGTAGTCTCTGCTCTCAGTGCCAGGTAGCACGTATTTGTAGCTGCCGTTCGACAACTTCAACGGATGCTTGGCGAAGCACTCCTCGGTTTCCACGCCATTGTTTTTGCTCAAAGGACAAATAAAGAATTGTATGTGACCCCTGTGATTTACGGTTATTCTGGACACCATTTCGATCTGATCTCCCGCTTTGTAGCTGCAAAAAAAACACGCGGAACATATGTATCTTTTATATAAAAAAACAAGATTACGCTGTATATAAACACGAAGTGCCTTTGAAATTCACAAATTATATTAACTTACGTTTTCACGATAGTGCCGGTTCCGTATGTTCCGCCGTTTTCGTTCGGCCTGGGCGTCGGCAAGGAAAAGTCATCGCCGCAGAGGCCGCATTTGCCATTTCGTATGTGCACCTGCGTAAATAAATTGATGAGAAACATTTTTATATACATATAAATATAATTTAAAATAAATCTGATGATTGTTTAGATTATTTATATATTTTTTTATCTGATGCAGAGAGAAACTTACGAATAAACCGCCGCAGTAGTTGCCGTCATCGTCGTAGTTGGGAGGCGTATTGAATCCTTTTCTCCAAGCGCTTCCTCTGTTCACGGGTTCTATGAGCATTCCATGTCCGCAGGCTTCCTTGAGACAAAAGATTGTCAGAGCGCAGACGAGCAACAACTTGGCCATGGTAACAAAGTCTTTTAATTTTGTACTAACCCTTCGGGTTAAACGTTAAGGTCAAGTGGAACCTCTTGGCCGAAGTTGCTTGCTTTTATACAATGTTGTTTATCAAGTGATAAGGATTTAATACAATTGCGCATTCATAAGAAGATGAGCAACGTTTTAGAAAGATATGTCACATCTGTGCAAGAACATTTTGGCTCATTTGTCGCGAGACCTTGATTCCCTTACGCTTCATTTATCAATTACATGATCGTATTGCGCATCAAGCAGATATTAAAACATAATTATTATCCACTTAATGCGCCGGATCATCAAAACCAGTCTCCGATAAACATTATCTTACCATTAAAAAAAAAAAGATTGTCTGAAAATACATTTGTTGACTTTTTATTTTGAACATCTGTTCTTTTTTACACGGATGAGCTCTGGTTCGATTTTCGTCCGATGTGACGTATCTTTATGAAGTCTTTCTTCGTCACACAGTGTAATCAAAAAACTTACGTAGATAATAATTAGCATTGAAAAAGAAATAAATCAAGCATCGTATGATAATATACAATTAATATATGAAATTTTAGATTACACACATCGAGCAGTTTTCTTTTTGATAGAAAATTTTAATCTTCTCTTAAAAATAATATCAAAAAACGTGAAACGACAAACAAAACATCAGGTTAAAAGTGATCATACATTTGTGAACATTTATTTGACATATTTACGTCGTGCAGATCAGCGTTACATTATGAAATAAAATCATCACAATACACATGAATATTTAAATTTTAAATGGAAACATCGGTCTTGATAGTTCGGGATAGTTCCGGTGGCGCTACAAATGTCTGATCGCTGACAGACGATACGTGTATTGCGTCGGATTTTCTCGGGAATCTCCCCGTTATGAGATTTTGTCGAATGTAGTAGGACAATTTTGTCGAAGCATCTTTAACTTCGTCGGAATAATGGAAAAGCAACCGCTAAGAGCACCCGATAAACCACCGCCCTACTCAGTTGCAGTAGGTTCTGCTCCTACAGCAAGTACGTTATGTAGACCAGGTTAAATTTCAAATTAGAAACGTTTTGTTTAAAAGGTTGTAAAAGTGTCTTATACAATGATGTCTTACATTTGACATCTTGGCGTGGCAACTGCTCATTAATAATTTCTTATTATCTGAAATGAAAATTTAATTGCACAACTTTGCGACTTTATAGCTACAGAATCAATTTGTCAGAATGCACTTGCAGTGTATTTGCAGAACAAAAATGATGTCTATATTTTAGAGTAAATAAAACCTTTGCTATAAATTTCATGCAATTTACTGTATCAAGGTGCACCCAATGTGGAATACACATCGTGGCAACCACCTCCTGGCTACTATCCCAACAACACCAACAATACCGGAACTCAAATCCCGTCGTATGGTTCTACACAACAGTCTACAACTGTTATCGTTCCAGAGATTATCATAGTCGGCGCCTGCCCTGCCTGCAGAGTGCGCAACAGTTTTTACTCATTTGTGTTACCTTATCTCCTTTCATGTTCACTGAAAGAGATTTCTAATGTTTAACTTGTACAAAATACAGGTAGGAGTGATGGAAGATGATTATTCATGCCTTGGCCTGCTCTGTGCGATTCTCTTCTTTCCCGTTGGGATCCTTTGTTGTTTGCTGATGAAGACGAGACGTTGCTCAAATTGTGGAGCCTACTTCGGTTGAGCTACCGGAAGAGCAAGTACTGCTTTCAAAGTGCATATCAAGAATTACCTCTCAACTAAATGACAAAAAAAGTGACATTAAAAAACATGATGAATAGAAGGCATAAGAATCGCGTTTGAAACAAAATATTTTTATAGAAGAGTTATAAACTTCGTGAGTATAAAAAAGCGTTTAAAATGAGATAGAAAAATAGAAACCAAACTGATCTTTTATAGGATGTAATAGTGTGAATTAGGAGAGCGCAAGTTTATACACAATGCCGCTTATTTTTAAAACAAATGTTTGTTAAATGTAGTCATTTGTATTTTTGTTTCTTTTTAGCATTTGAGATTCTATTTGTTTCTGTGACAATATGTAACATGCCTTGTCAGTAATTCGTAAAATGTTAAATTTTAGAATATTATAAATAATATTTTTCTATATCTGTATGTAAACAGATATTTATATCCATAAATACTTCTACATGCGTATATAAAATTTCTGGTTTACTATTTATTCTCAGAAATATAAAAAATGTAAATACAACGAGATAGAGGATGATGAGAGAAGAAAGAAGATCATGGTAATTGTTTAGTTTTAAATTTTTACTTTTAACTTTTCCATGATGGATTATCTCACTTATGATATCATTCTTGTTACATTAAACTGATTAAATATAAATGTGTTGTGTATGTTTTTTATAAACAATTTTAGAGAAGGTGACTCGTGCCGTACATACGTCATCCATAGTTAACGGATTAACAATCGAAAACCTGGTTAAATTATTTTGACACTAATTAATACTAATGTGATACTAATTAATAGTAAATAATAACATTTTAATATACACATCTACATATATTAATTTTTCTTAATTTGTTGGTTTCTTGATATTATTTTTTTTTACATGAAAAACGTGATGGGTAATTTTACATCATATGTGAATATACATTTCCGCATAAACATGGAATGCAACAACTAATGGAACAATATCTTACTGTACAATTTTAGTATTATTCCATTTAACATCCATTAATGAATATCTTCCGGATTGAACATTCCCTGCAAGCAAGAAACACAATAAGAATACATATAAAAATAACAATTTTTGAAACTGAAAACCAAATTAATTTGCTTGTGACTGAAAAATTGTGTGCCAAGTGTACCTTAGCACGTCTCAAGATGGAATCTTTGCTGGCGTCATACGGATGATCTTTGCTCGGGATTTCCAGCACCGCGGGTATCGGTTGAGTGTGACTGTCGATCACATGACGAATCATCTCGGCTACCTAAGACAAACATTGTCCAAACTGAGATTTAGGAAGGTAAATATTTTATTGATCTTTGATGACAGTTGTCAGAAGAACTGAAAAACTGATAATGAAATGCGAATCCTTTGCTTTTAGTTTCCCTTATGTAATAAACAGTTTCTTACGAAAGTTTAGCATCACATTTGAACACTTACATTTTGATTGATGAGAATGATGTCAATGTCATCACGTTTGATAAATCGTTTGAATGTGTCTTCTATCTCACTTACTGGTGTGTCTACAAAAATATTTTTTCACTTTAAATATTCATATATTGGATGATTTGTTGCACATATAAATTTTTTCCTACTATTGACTGTTCAATATCTACTGTTCTATTCGGTATATTCACATTTTATTTACAGAATACTATTATCACACATACTTTTGTCAACGACCATAAAATTCGGCTGGCGATGCTTGTTGATCTCTCCAACTCCACCCAGCAAAAAGCCCACGCAAGTATCCTACGATAATATTTATTATTTGACGATTCTTGTTGCGCTATAATTTGTCAATAGTCAAAACAAATTATTAAATTTTTTGTAAACTTAAAGTGCGCACGTATTTTTCAACCAAATCAATGCAGTAATTACATTGTTTGTAACACAATTCTCTAAAAGTGAATTAAATTCGTGTTCTTGTGTTTTTCTAATTAATTTTCGCTCAAAAGTGACAACTCAAAACCGAACAATAAAGAGACTTATAATATTATGTAAACACAGAATGAAAAGTTCTTCGCACCTCGTCACCGATCACCGCCAACAGTTTTCCCTTTCCCGCGGAGTGGAGCGCCATTATAAGAGCGAAAAGATGCAGACAAATCGACTTTTCACACGAAATACAGATCTTCGTTAATCTCGCGTACGGGAATCAGGGACTCTTCTCGCGGATCAGCTGACGAGCCACACCATGAGCGTCACGTGTTATTCAAGGGTGTCAACTTGAAGAAAAGAAAGGCACTTCAGCGTCATCTGACAACGTCAACGAGCATCTCTTGTGTCGCGTTCTGTCGGCACATGCCTTTAAATCGATTAGTTATATATGTATGCATACAACATATATATATGTATGTAACTGCTATATGTTGAATACGTTGCATGATGCAAGCGTGTACGAGCGCACGTGTTCGGAGAAGAAACGGGAGATAATCGTTTGCGGCTTGTTTAACGCGGCGATAACAAGACAAGTATATCCATGGTAAATTGATCTAATACAGCAAGTTACACGCGAAGTGAAAGGGATAAGTGGCGAATACGCGAAGTGAATGGTTGCATCTCGAACGATTAAATCTTCACAGCAGGTTAAAAATATCTACATTTAATTTTATATAATTTTATTGGTCATTTGTTTGATGCAGTTTTCTAACATCTTTTCGCGCCTTTAAATCTGATCGTTAGATAAATGTGTGTTGATATTTATTGTTTTCTATCTTGCACCTACAATTTATTGAAATATTAAATTTTTTATTATGTTTATTAGTATTATTACACACGGTATATGTTAATTTTTTTCAAATTCGTTGATAGAAACATTGAATATCTCGTCTATTGTTTTGTGTCTCCTCACATAAGTGATTGTTTTATAGGATGATATTATTTTTATATTTTTTCAGATGATGCAACATCTACCGTACATGAGCATCAGATATTGTTTGCGTCTCGCTTTCACAAATCATTGTCTATGACAACCTTTTTGTCACATTAATATAGTAACATCTAGCGAATTTATTTAGAGAAGATTGTATTACATAATTGTTTCTATCTATTGAGAGAAGCGAATATAAGTACCTTCTGTGAAGGCATCGTTTATAGTAAAAATGGTGAGGGAAGCTTTGGACGAAATCAGGGAAATGATAAACTCGGACGACGACGGATCCGTTCCGTCGCCGTGCGACGATAAACACTTGGATAAAGTGCAGATGAAAAAGCAGCTGGGCCTTTTGGAAGGAGTGGCCATTATATTGGGGATTATATTTGGCTCCGGTACGTCATTCGTGAATTAAAAATCTCGATTGTTTAACTACAAGTTTGTTTTTACAGACGTTTAGATTGAATGTTATGTACCGAATAAAAAGGCCCGAAGCTTACGGACAAAAACAGAACTACTGTGTTCGCAGGCATCTTCATCTCACCGAAGGGAGTGATACAAGAGGTGGGCAGTGTTGGAGCATCCCTCGTTATATGGGTCTTGTGCGGTTTGCTGTCTATGATCGGCGCTCTGTGCTACGCGGAATTGGGTACCAGTATACTTCGGAGCGGAGGCGATTACGCTTACATTCACGAGGCTTTTGGCGATCTGCCCTCGTTTCTTTATTTGTGGGCCGCTAACTTAATTTTTGTGTGAGTAAATTGATAATGTCGGAGGATCAATCAGAATCTATTCCGAGAACATTGCAAAGATGTGTTTGCGTTATTTTGCAGACCTACAACAAATGCTATCATGGCGTTGACGTTTGCTCAGTACATTGTAGAACCGTTTTTCCCCACTTGCACAACACCCGACGACGGTGTGCGACTGATTGCTGCACTGACTTTATGTAAGACTTCAACATGTATATGCGCATAAAAGATAAATATGCGTGGATATAAACATCTGTAAACAAATTAAAACCTTTCTCTCTTTTTTCGGCTAGAAAATGCTAAGTTTATGAGTTTATAAACTATTGATAGTCTTTGTATTTACAACCAGGCTTGCTTACATTTATCAATTGCTACGGTGTGAAAGAGACTTCAACAATGCAGAATATATTTATGTACGCGAAAGTCGTGGCGTTGGTGATTATTATTATAGCCGGATTAGTCTGGATCTGCTTGGGTGAGTTTTGCGATAAAATGTTGTTGACGTACTTTTATTGTTCATAAAAACACGGTTTATTGCGTGAATTTATATAGGTCACACGGAGAACTTTCAGAATAGTTTCGAAAATACGAATGTCGATCCCGGAAAAGTCGCCGTGGCTTTTTATTCCGGCATATTTTCTTACTCGGGATGGAACTATCTGAACTTCATGACGGAGGAACTGAAAAATCCCTATGTGTAAGTTTTTCGATAAAAGATTATTCTTCGTTTTCTAAATAAAATCATTCTCTTCGCCACAATCAAGTTGTTAATATTGAAAGAAGAATTTAACTTTTTTTGTTTCCTAACAGAAACTTGCCACGCGCGATTTACATATCACTGCCGTTGGTGACTCTAATATATGTTATGGCAAATATCGCTTATTTGGCGGTTTTAACACCGTCTGCTATGATCGCTTCCAGTGCCATTGCTGTGGTAAGCAATATCATTCGCACCGAGCGCGATTTATTGCGATCTACTAAATTTAGGTGGCTCCGTTAAGACGGTGTACAGAATTCAATGTTTTTTTTTTTTTTTACATAAGACTTTTGGCAATCGGCTTCTGGGAGTTATGGCTTGGATAATACCCGTAATGGTGGCCATGTCCGCCTTCGGCGGACTAAGTGTTCACATCATGACTTCATCCAGAATGTGCTTTGTCGGCGCCAGGAACGGTCACTTTCCCTCGATGCTGAGCCACATCAATGTGTCTAAATTCACGCCTACACCCGCCTTGGTATTTCTGGTGCGAATCCCGATTTTGTTTTTTCAAGACTCTTAACTTCTCGCAAGAAAACTGCGTCAGCAAAAATTCACATTTTTTACGCAACGCATTTTGAAGCATCTTTTTACACTTGCAGTGCATTTTGTCTTTACTTATGCTGTACACGAGCGACATCTTTAAACTGATCACGTATTGCAGCATAGTAGAGTCTTTTTTCATCATGATCTCTGTGGCCGGAATCTTGTGGTTGCGTTACAAAAGACCCAACATGGAACGACCAATCAAAGTACACATCGTTTCTCATTTATGGAGATTTGTTAATTAACACATATCCATGTGTCAGAGTCTTCAATGAAAATTCTCTTTTCAGGTACCTTTAGCGATACCAATAGTGTTCGTATCATTGTGCGCTTTTCTGGTTGTTCTGCCGTGTTTGGTAAGGGTAGAGGAGGTCCTCATGGGGCTTTTGATCACTCTATCTGGCGTACCTGCTTACTTCGTCGGCGTCGCTTGGAAAAACAAACCGAACTGGTTCCAGAAATATAACAGTAATTCTTGCAAATGCAATTCCAGTTTGTTCGAAAGTATTGTATTCAATAGGTACGTATATATATATTTTGTGTTTTGTGTTTGCAGTTAAACTTACTCATATCGTGCAGAAGATATTTCTATCTGCGAGGGAAGAACGAGAAGTCGATTAACTGAAGCGCCAAATCACTGACTGAACGGATTCGAATAGCTGGTGAGGTTTCAGTGATGTACTTATGTATCTCCGAGAAATACTTGGATACAGAAATTATTGCAAGAGTAAAGAAACTTCGCGCGTTGCGGCCGCACACTTGAGGCCGAAAACGCTTGCGATATTACGTCGAGAGATGCACTATGAGTGTTCGGTGTTTTCCCCTTGAGTTTACGTAAGCGTATTTTCTAAGGGAAACTAATTGCTTCTTCGTAATAAAAGTCATTGACAGTATACGTTTAATAATATAGAAATGTGTGTATTTCTTAAATATCGGAATTTCCGATTGAATTCAAGTTGTTTACTGAACACTAGTATTGCACTTTGCGATGTTCTCTTTAAGAGAAGATTATGGTCTTTTTTTCTCTTTTAAAAAAAAAAAAAAAAGTAGATCTGAAAGTTGCATTTTATCGTTTTATATATTTTCAATTGTTGCCAAAGGAGTGTCTTTTGTGTGTTTAGTATTATTAATATTCGTTTTTGTATTAAATTAATTAATATATATGAAATTAATATATATATATGTATAATTTATTAACAATCTATTGTGTTAGAATTAATCGATTATATTATTTTGACCGATCAATTGTATTAAATAATTGGAGAATTGAAAAATGCTGTGTGTGCTTTTCATATATTTTTGAATTTTAGAAGTTTGTATATTTTGATAAAATTATATAATACTGTGTGTCATACAAGCAGTTTGTGATGATCTAAAGCCAAAAAGTTCCTGAAACCAAATCCGGAAACATCCAACGAACCTGTTCCACACCTTTGACCATGTAACCACAGACCGCTAGTCGATGCTTTCGTGCCGCAGCGAAGATTAACAGTGCCTCTGTCGTCTAAGTGGCGGAAAAGTGCGATGGAGAGTTTTTTTTAAATAAACAAAGATGTTCAAAGGCGAAAAGCATTGGCCACGTTCAGCAGAACGCACTTGTTTAGGTTGCTTTTGCAACTTTATTTCTTTGACATAACTATTCTTGCAGATGTCTGTCAAACCTTCAAAACCAAAGATCTTGTTAAATAAAAAAGTTACAAACGTAAACGTTCCGCTGAACGCGCGGCCATTGTGAAGATAGTAAAAGTGGGGATAGCTGGCAGTCCGTAGACAAGAATCTCAAATGAAAGTGCGCGCGATTCTGATGTTATAACGTTACATTTTTATATTTGCAAGACGTGATAGAACAAAAATGAGGACTCTCGATGTGCGAGAGAAATTCCCAAGTCATCAGCTAAAAATATTTTGAATCCATGATCACATCAGTGAGAGATACATTTATTTAAGATATATTTTGAATTAAATAAAATATACGCGGATATACCACCTAGTCCGCTCACTTGCGCAGCCAAGTGTTTAAAAAATCTCATGTGCGTCCTTCATCTATTTTAAAAGCAAGTATGTACGGTAAACTTTTATGTTGTTATTTAATGCTGAGTAAATTATTTTTTTTTTATATGATTAATTACGACTTCTGATTCTAGGAACAGATGTAATTGGGAAGATCCGTGAGAGAATTTGTGGCGCTTGAATTTACGGCCTGTAGCAAGGTGAGCGTACTTCCCCAGAGGTGCCTAGTTCGTAATGGGCTTTGGTCGGAGGTGGAAAACACCATCAATGGACGGTAGGTAAATTCCGCTCACCTACCGCGGTGCACTTCACCTCCGGCCTCAACACAGATCAGGACGAAAGAGTAAGAGAGAGAAAGAGGATGAGAAAGAGAGAGAGAGAGAGTGGACCGACCAGTCGATCGGTTGCCGTGTGGTGTTACGTGTGTGCTTTCAGTTCAACAGTGTGTCTCCGTCGCGGTGTTTCGCGATCCTTTCCCGTGTCCTCTCTCTCTTTCTCTCTTTTTCCCCCTCCCCCCCACCTGTCACACATTTACCCACACACGAAGTAGACCATTCTCTCTTTTTCTCTCTCTCCTTCTTGTCGCGCTGTCCAAGACTTTAAACCTCGTTCCAGTTGCTGGTTTGTTGTGAGCACCGCAGTTCGTCGAAGTAGAGAACACGGATTTGAATTTCCCTACCTGACTCATCTCTCTGGACTTCTTTCTTATTTGATCCGACGCACAGCCAGTGGGTGAACGCGCGCGCTCGTGGATACACATATATATATGACTGTGCGAAAGAATGCGGTAGGATGCGCATCCAGAAAAGATGCTTCCTGCTAGGACTCTGCCTCCTAGGCGGGGTCGCCCTTTCTTTGACCGCCGATACCGAAGTGCGGATTACCACAACACCCGGTAAGTTTTCTCGCTTCGGGGATGAATCTGTGATTTTAGAAGAAAAAAAAACGAGTTGTCTCTCCTCACGATTGTTGCAACTTCTTTGCCGATAAGTTCAATAAGGAAAATTGTTTAATACGCGCGAGTATATATGTATGTTTGTTAATTTATCATTAAAAACCATCCCGCGAGTACGCGCTTTTTACTTTCACACGCGCGTTTGAAGAAACGATAATTTGTAACGGCGGAAGCGTTTTATCAATTAACAAAATTTATTTGTAAACAGTTTTATAGAACGTGCGCAAACACTTCTGTGAGCAATTTTCCAAATCTGGTTCTCGCGCACCCACGCATATGTTTGAAGATGCTGAAAAATTACAGAAGAACATTTCGACGTTCCAACGTGAAATTTGACTTGTTTGAATTCGATCAGAGACTTGGAATTTCCCAGCGCTACTTCGAAAGAAGATGAATATGTATGTGTCAAGCGCATTGTCGACGGAAAGAAATCAGGTTGTGAGAAGTCGGGGAGAGAAGTCGCTTGAACACACTCGGCGCGTGATTATATATATATATATTGCAACTTTTACTTTTAATGCAAAATATTCTTCTCGCGAGCGCGTTTGAGAAACCGGGAACGCGCGGCGTCGATTAGGAATCCGCGCATCGAATATAAAATAATGATATACCGCAATAACGACGAAGTCATATGCAACATATTCGTGCGTGCCCGGGCCTCTTTCTGGATCGCTGATCCCAGATAGTTTTGTACCGGCTTTCCCCACCTTCTTCCCTTTCACATCACTCGTGCGAATGCCGTTACTCGTCTACTAAACACATCTTGATTCCGTTACGCTTGGTGACCCAATCAAAAAGGCGATATTAATGTGTACAATTGTTTCTCTTCATCACATGTATCGTTCTTTTGCAATACATGTGTGCAGGCACGCAAATTAAAGTCTACTTTTTGCATTAAAATCCGATTTCAGATGGAGAGGCAACGATGAAAGAAAATGATGAAGCAACAATTGATTGTTGCCTGCTGCTGTGTCTTGTATTAGAAATAGTGTGACGACGATTCTTGTATTAATTATGTTTCTTTTGTTATTTATCGCGCAAAAAACTGTACCCACGTAATATAAATCTTTTTTTTTTATAAGTGATCAAACGTCAATAATTTCTGTTCGTTTTATTTCAATTTACATGCTCCTCTCACCAAGAATTATATTGACACGGTATGCGCATACGCGCGCACATTTTTTTTCATTAAAATTCGCTTGGAAAACTTAATTAGTTTTTTTACAATTCAATTCGTTACCGCAGTCGCATATTAGAGCCGCTTGACTAACCAGCACAATGCTGGTTCGAGAAGAAAAGAGAGATCGCATTTACAGTCAATTTTTATTAAATTCCACATTTTTCATTCATTTGTTTCCGATATAAAAACGAACTTGCTCGAATAATTTGAACGAAATTTTTAAACAATTTCGCCGGGTGTGCGACACACTCGATGAGAATTGTATCATTCGTTTCGTGTTTTCGTAGATACGAACGGCGAAAATACCGTAAACGTGCAGCCTCTTCGCGCGGAATGGCGGAATAATGACACGACAGAACCGAAGAGTGCGTACCCGACGAAAGAGGCCGATATTAAGGTCACGACCGAGGCGAAGAAAAAACCCGTGATAGACTTCAAAGTAAAGGGCGATCAGAAGTATCAGAAACCCGTCGTCAAAGACGACGACTCGAAGAGAGTCGTCGCGGATCTCGACGCTCCGTCGTCATCTCCGACGACGTTATCCGCGACGACGCCGATGAAGCCCCAAGTCTCAACGACGACGAAATCCACGGACTTGGCGAATTTAACAGTGCCGTTTCTCCTTCGCGGTGAACCGATCGTCTCTCTGAGGAAGACAATGCCATCGATGAGTAATCTCACCGTTCGGGACACGATGAACAGCACGAAAGTGACGAAGGAAACGCGCGGCAGGGCCTTAAATATCTCCGCCCCGGAGCCGATAAATTCGCTTAACGCCAATATAACGGATCTGAGTGACGTCAGCATGGACGAGGACGACAAAGAAGTCGAAGGTAAGAGCGGTGCAAATGCTTGAATCACTAATTTGATAATTGGTGCCGCGCGAGGATGAAATAAAATGCGCGACAATCTTATTCACAGATTGTACGATCTGATAAAAATTAATTAATGATGATGATAATAATGATGGTGGAGAATAGAAACGTGGGAGAACGCGCTGTGTTATCTCTCTTCTTTCCAGGTGGTGAATACGTCGCGTCCCACAACGAGACCGCCGTGAACATCTCTTCGACGTTGCTTCCGAAAGTGTGCGTCCACGAGAACCGCACTTATTCGGCGGGCGAGAAGATCGTGCGAGGTTGCGAGGAGAAGTGCGTGTGTTCCGAGAACGGAATTACGGATTGCCATCCGTATTGCGTTCTTCCTTACATCAGAGCCGACAGGGAGATCCAGGATCCCAAGTGTCAGAAGGAGCCAGTCCTCGACGATCCGTGTTGCGCTTTCCTTTCGTGCGTCACAGATTCGGGTACGTTTCTTCACATATGTTCGACTCTTTGTATTTAAGAGAGGGACATTTTTTTACTGTGCAAAAAATTCACGTAAAAAACGTAACTGTTCGCGATGTAGCTACCGAACCGGATGAGATGTGCACGTTCGGTAACAAGACGATAGCCAGAGGGCAACGCGTCGAAGACGGTTGCTCCAAAGTGTGCATTTGTGAGGCCGGTGGCCATTTGAAGTGCCAACCTAGATGTCCGCCAAACGAGACCTCCGCTCTGGTCAGTCAACACGATCGCTGCGTCGTATTGTCCGATCCCAGGTATGATCTTCATTGGCTGAATTTACAAGCGCGAGAAAATCATGATTCGTAAATCCTGAGCTTGAGTGCTTGCTTCTTTAGTGATTCCTGTTGCCCGATCACGCTCTGCGACGTTACCTTGAGCGACTTCGAGATCAAATCAGAAAACTCCACCGATTTAAGTGTACATTTGATGGACGTGAAGGTGTTAAACTCCACGGCGATTAAATTGAAATTGTCCGCCAAGAATCCTCAAAACGTCACCATAGAAATTTCGCACAGCAATTCGCATCACTTGTGGACGCCTCAGAGACCGGACAAAGGTAGTTAAGCTTTACTATTAGTAAAGGCAAAAATAGAGATTTTATTACAGAGTTTGTTTTAACAAAATTTTCACTTTTAAAGTGAAGAAGACGAGAAAAATTTTTTCTTAAGAGAATTCTGCGAAAAGTTTCTTACGGAAATTAGAAAGACACTTGTATCTTACAGACGGTGTAATTGCGAACTTGGAACCCGCGCATACGTATTACGTTCGTGTAGCGGAAGGAAGTCGCGCCGGGCCGGCTATACAGGTGGTGTTGCCAGCGGAGATAGTGAAGGCAAATTTTTCTGAGAAAGCGCCCGACAAAAATTCGTGCAACTACAAGGGAAAGTCGTACAAAATCGGAACGGATTGGTACGACGGGTGTGTCTCCTTTTGTGTTTGCGCGAAGCCTGGCGAACCCGTATGCCGCACTATAGAGTGTCCCACGGACGTCGGACTGGATTTATTGGATTCGCATTGTTTAGATTGGGAGACAATCCCGGCGAATCCGAAACCACCGCATTGCTGTCCGCAGGTACCGCGTGTTCAATTCGACATTCTTCTAGATTGTAAATTTTTAATGCGCATTTACTCTTTTACAATATTTAAACTCTTGGACTCAAGATATAAGCAAGTTATTTCTGAAATAATAATGTCATTATTAACTTCTTTAGGAAGTACGCTGTAGGTTCAATGGCTCCTGCGAGTACGAAGGCGTCACGTACAACAACTGGAGCGAAATACCGTCGAACGTCACCGGTTGCGAGAAACGTTGCGTTTGCGAGATGGGCAACGTATCTTGTCAAAATGTTTGCAAACCCGTGCCGACCTCGCCACCCAATTTGCCGTGTTCTCCTCATCAAGCGATACTGACGCACTCGCCTTATAATTCGTGTTGTTTGCAGTGGACCTGCCAATTGTCGTCGCACATAGGTAAATAGAAAAATTCAGATGGAAAAACACACACACGTACACACAATGTACACAAAACATTCTAATTCTTTTAACTCTTAAGGATGCACGTAATATTTGGGATTGTGCGACGTAGTGTTATATTTTTAACCTTTTCCCCCCTTTCCGTATATCGAAATAAGAGATCGGACAACCGAATATTGTCAAATTAATTTTCTTATTTCGGTTGAAGTAACTACAATCTCGATTACACACACGTGTCGCGTGTTTCTTATCGCATTTTATTACGTTTTATCTGACCTTGTTGTCGTGTCACAATGTGTTTAATGGAGCTTTAAGTATCCCCCTCGGTTTTACACATATGGTACAATACTTGTCAATCTTATTCTCCCCCTCACTGTACATATTTTATGTTGAAAAACAAAAGATGCGCAATAACCGAAAGCTGTAAATCATGCTTCATGTAGCCATGGCTGGGCTGGGAGGAATGTTGAATGATATTGGATCTCGCTGTAAATATATGCATGGACTTTGGACAATTCGTGACCGGTAACTGACAATTTCTGTGACAATGGACTTTACTTATTGCAGGAGCGAACACGACGACCGCGTACCGCGGCCCCTTAGCCACAGACACGTTCGATCGGCAAACGATTGACAGTACCAAAAGACCAAATAACAAGTCGGAAACGCCCAGCCAGGAACCGGAGCGTGGCGCTTTCTCTTTATCGGAAGACCCGAAAGTCTATAAAACCCAAACTGACTCTACTGCTTACGATTATCCTCACTATCCCATGGATCCAGGACATCCGACAATTCCTTACACCGGACCGTACAATCCCGACTTCGTGTTCAATCATTCCGTCACGGAGGATGTTTTCCATTTGGACGCTCACTCCGAAAAACCGTTATCGATTCCGAACATGTCGAAAGACAAGTTGAAATCTAAGTCCGACGTTAAAAAGCCTGTAGAGTTGATAAAGCCTCACAAAGAAATAACCGATCATTATTTTCCTGGTCCGTTAGCTCCCGATAAATTTCCCTATAAAGTCACTTCAATGTTTTCAGATCCTGCCAACGAGACTCATTACGTTTCAGGAGTAATTAATAAAATAGTTTCTCAAAAAAATCATTCGATCGAGCGGCCTCAGTTCGTTTCTTCGAATCCACATTTGGACATGTCGAACTTAGGATTCTCTCTCGCGCCTAGCAACGAGGGAAACATTTCTCCAGTCGGTGCCAATTCGCAATTCAGTTCTGCGATCGGACCTTTTCATCGAGATTCAATTCCTCTGAAATCCGATGCGGTCGATCCGAACGTAATTCTGCCCATGGTTTCGAAGAAGAAAACCACATCAAATGTGCCTTTTGCAATCAATGCAGAAAAATCAAAACCGCCTCCCTCTATGACGCTGGATCGTCCAAAACAGGATCAGAAAACTCCCGAGACTTCGCCGGAACAGCTGTATCTCTTGAATTTGCAGCATCCCGATCTGATTCATCTCGATCACATTCCTTCACAAAGCCCGACTATGTACGAGCAAATTCCGCAGCAAATTCCCGATCAGAAACAGTCGCTGAAGAACCGAGTGCAATCTTATTTCGGAACGTCTTCTTCCACGTCGAAAAAGACAACGAAACCCCAAATCTTCGCGCAGAAGAACTCGAACGGACAGACCACTTATCACGTTTACACGCCCGACATCCCGAACACTCCGCAGCAGATCGAGGAACTGTTAGCGCACATCGAGCAGCACGATTCCAATCCCGGACCCTTCCAACACTATCCCGGACAATCAGCCATACCCCATAATGTACCGAACGAACCGGCGCCCGCTCTGCCGCTTCACATAGACGCTCACATACCACATTCAGGACTTACCCACCCATTCGCAGCACAAACGCCCAATCAGTCAGGTTCGTTTCTGATTACCAGAAGAGATAACGCACATCATATTTTAACAGTCGCAGTTTTGAAAGAACAAACAGGCTGACATTCCTCGCGTTTGCAAACTACAATATTTTCTATTATCAATATTTGTTGATGTCACATACATATACGTATATAAATTAGTCGAGGAATAAAGTTATTATCCGATGCATCTCTAAAGAGTACAAGTTACGAAAATCCTTTAATCGATACATAACAATTTTTTACGTTTCGTTATTACATCAAGGAAAAGTCACTTAAAATATATTCTCGAAAGATTCGTGTCTCTGTTACACATATAATACTCTTAAATTTCAATAAAGAGAAATTACCAAATTTCTTGCTATTATCGTTGCGATGCAACGATGGTAAATACACCATAAATATCTGTATATTACAGGTTTGGATCACAATATCATACCAGGCTTCTCATTACCCGGATTTCCAACTCCTCCGACTTCCTCCAATGAAGTTACGATACAAACACTCGAAGCATTGAACGACACCACGGTTCGGATGGTGTTCACCGTACCTCAGGTTCTGGTAGGATTGCACGGAAGAGTGGAGCTACGCTACACCAGTAATATGACGTACGTAGTTTCAAATATCATCTGTTTTGCGCGGAGATCTTATTTTTACAATCGAGTTTACAAAATTCGTGAGAACTGTGCGTCAGTCTGAGACAATTTCAATGTTCGCTCTTGACGTCAGAATCTTTTGTCCTACAGAAACATCGACCCGTCCACGTGGAAAGCGCAAGTGTTCGCTCCTCCCGACGACCTGATCGCGACACCTCAACTTGAGTTCGATTTGGGTGATTTGAAGCCGATGACCGAGTACAACGTGAAGATCACGGTGAAACTGAAGGACCTAGCCAATAGCCCAAGCAGTAAGATTTACAGCGTGCGCACGTTAGAGAAACACGAGGAAGTAACGACTTTGCCGCCGCAAATACCGATTAACGCCGAGCTCAGAATAGCGGAGACGAACTCGACCTGGGTCAATGTTATGTGGAAGAAATTCACGGAATATGAGTTGCAGTTTATAGACGGTGTTCAGTTGTGGTATAAGGAACGCGACGGCAAAGTTTACGCAACGACTCCGCTTATCCACCGCGCAGTAACGAATTATATAATCGAGAACCTGAAACCGTCAACCACATATGAAATTGTAATCTACTTTATACCGTTCCCGGGACAATCGACGGAATTAATCAGCGAGAAGACGGTAAGATATTTTAATTATTGTCAGAGTGTTCAATTGTATTATTCTCTTTTTCTTTCATATAAACGTGTGTGATCGCGTTTCAATCTATTTTAGATTCAAGTGACCACGTCCGTAGAGCCGGACCCGTACTCTTTCGACGTGAAGGTCGAGATCAAGACCATCAAATCGACAGACGTGGAGGTGGCGTGGAGCGGGGTTCCCTATCCGGAAGACAAATATGTTAACATTTACCGAGCAATTTATCAAAGCGACACTGGCAAGGAGGATACCAGCACCTTCAAGATCGCCAAGAGAGACTCTCACACCAAGACCGTAATCAGCGATCTCAAACCTGGCACTAGGTATCGACTGTGGCTCGAGATATACCTGACGAATGGCAGAATAAAAAAGAGCAATGTACAGGACTTCGTTACTAAACCCGGCATCCTCTTGCAAGACAGCGCGTCCCAACAAGGTAAACAATATATTTTCAGATAGATGACTTTTCGGTCACTTTGTATCTTTCATCATCGTGTTGTTTTGTGATTTTGTTGGAAGACAAATTGGGAAATTCGTTTTCAGCTGGAAAATACGCGTCACTGCCTCTTTACGAAGCGGACTATTACAATCCTTTAGTAATAGTGGCCATCGTGGCCTCGCTCGCAATATTGTCCACTTTGATCTTACTCCTGATGCTGATGAGGAGACGAACGAGCAGTAAAGCCGACATATCCCCGCGTAAAACGTCCTCGGCCTACGACAATCCTTCCTACAAGGTAGAATTACAACAAGAGACTATGGGTAATTTGTTGTTATTTCTTTTCTTTGCTGTGAAACATAAACACATCGGTCGGAAATATTCACGTGTAATGAACCTTTTTTGTTTCTTAGACCTGTGAGGACGCAGTCACGATATCCAACGGGAGAAATAAACAGGCAACGGATCACGAAATGACCACCATCAGCTCGAACATCAAGGAAACCGCCCGAGATTCTATATAATTTATTAAGTATGTATTTATTTATACATATATTTTCCTCTTAGATGTGGAATTATCTTAGGCATTCAATCGAATCCGTCCTGTACCTTGTGTTCAGTTACAATACGGGGAAGATGCATTATTTTTATACGATATCAGAAAATTCGCAAATTACTAAAATACATACATATATATATATATATTTTTAGATAGGTCTCGTAATTTTGTATAAACTTTTAAGATTGAGAGTTTAACAATAATGTTTTAGCGCATTAAGGACATGTATATAGTATTGTTATGTACCATTTCAATATCGCATGAAGTACATGTATGTACATACACACACACATACACACGCACATACATACGCGTTATCTCGTATTATTACCGTAGAATCAACAAACCTATTAGCAATTATTATCCGTTTGTATAACTAGAAGTAACAGATAATACCAAATTTTATTACTTTGTAACAACAAGAAATGTAAACTTCAGTAATCTTTGTAACTTAAGAAATGTAAAATTCTAAATAAATTAATGTACTACGATAATACATAAAAACTTGGTTTTCTCACTATATTTCTTGCGCATTCACACGCGTGCAATTAATTTTAAATTGTATATCTCGTTTATACTGTCTTAAATTAAAATTTGAATAGTTTTTACAGATGTATTTTCTAAACAGGTTTGTGAAATAAAACTACAAAGTATATACTTACAAGAGATTGACAAGATGAAAAACCTATATAAAACAAAAAAACAAGGACTGCTTCAGAAAGTTATCTTTATTAGTAACAGTAGTGTGTATAAAAATAGAAATTTATATATATATATTGCACTAAATGTTTGTTTTTTTTTTTATTTTGTCGTACACTACGAAAACTTTTCTTTATATAACACTATTCCGGAAACGTAAGAAGAAAAAGGTGTGAGTTTACAAATCTTGTTAGCATTACAACTATATACATAACTGTAATATTACATGAGTATATTGTTAATATATTATATACGTAAATTGTTACAAGCCCTATACATTGAGAAAAGCGGCGAGTATTGTCATATAAATTGTTTAAAAGTATTTGTTCAAAGTTTCTTCCATATCCAACGGTGCGGTAGTCGGGGCGAATCTCTCAACCGCTTTGCCATTCTTGTCGACAATGAACTTGGTGAAATTCCACTTGATATCGTTAGTGAGAAGACCGCCCTGTTGCGTCTTCAGCCATTTCCACAGCGGATGAGCGTTGTCGCCGTTCACGTCAATCTTTTCAAACATGTCGAAGGTGACGTTGTACTGCTTCACGAAGTTTTGAATCTCTTCGGAAGTGCCCGGTTCCTGCCCGGCGAATTGATTCGACGGGAACGCGAGGATTCTCAAACCCTTGGACTCGCTGTACTTGTCGTACAGTTCCTGTAGCTGCTTGTAATTCGTTTCCGTCAAGCCGCAGTTACTGGCGACGTTCACGATGATCAACGTGTGGCCACGATACTTCTTCAGCGGCACGTTCTTGCCCGTGATGTCGTTCGCGTTGAAATCGTAGAACGACTTAGCCGATTGCCAATCGGTGTCCTGATTGAATTCCGACGCCGGCGTCGAACAGTTTTCGTCCTTTTCCGCGCATTCCTGCGCGAATAAGGTTTGCGAGGATATCGCGACGAGCAGATACACAAATGCGAAACCTACGAGGAACACGAAAGAAAACCGTACAGCCTACATGTCATCGTGACTAATGATGTCGTCATCGCGCGTGATAATCAATTGCAATATCTTGCAATACTCAATTTTTTTTTAATGTAATTTCTGCGTAATTTACACAAAGATATTGATATATAAGATGATCAACCAAAAAAACAAAACTTATACATGCGGATTGAATTTTGTACATTGAATATTGTACTTTGTACTTCAATTTTTTATGTCGTGTTTATGCGTGTGCAACGTTTTTATATATATTTCAACTTTTATATATTTTTTATATATTTCAACTTTTATATATTTTTATATATATTTCAAGTTTTCGACAATTTTACATTTCTAAAAATACGTTGAATCTGCCGAAGGCAGACACCGATACTAGTTGTACTCCTTCATATTTTTCTGTGCAATCGACACTTTTTATATTGAAACAAAAATGATTTACAAAGTAAAATATTTGTTATCTCTCTCCATTGGGGAAAGAATTACGTATATATTGAAATTGATTCGAATGTGAAATTGATTTTATTTATAATAAACGATACACGAATTTGTGAAGAATCTTGAAATTGAATGATATTGACACATATAATTTTAACGTTTCAATTATACTCACGCAACATTTTGTCGACTCCGCAGCTCCAGAACAAGTGAGGCCGAGAAGATTTCCGATTACGAAATAACGATTCGAATCTATCAGTCTACAGGTGGACGTGTGTGTACATGTAGGAGTAATCAGAAAGATCAAAGACTAGATATATATATATATATATACACCGCAGCTCTCAGAGAGACGTTTACGCTGTTTGATAGTTCGGGACTAAAGTGTTGGTAGCTTCTAGGAATACGCTCGTTATATACCGGTTTCCTCTTGCATCCTGGAACCTTGAGGAAACATTGAACCTTGTCCTTGAGACACCGATCAACAGACACGTACAATAGAAAACTTGCACGTGTATGCGTCGTGTTTTATTGTTTATCACGAACGACCGTGCTGTCTAGAATGTTCTTAGATTTGCCGGGCTAGTTCGTACGTATATGCGCGCGGCCAACGATTGAGAAAAGTGTAGTTGAGACGAGTAGCGTACAAATGTGATTTGATCCAAGATTTCATAAACGTGCGGTCAACGTTCGCGGTCTGTTCGATTGTTATTTCTTGCGATAGATCGCTTCGAACATTTCGATATGCGGAGAATCGCGAGACATCGATATCGGTTCTCGAAGTTCAAACCCGTCTAATGGTAACGTACGTAACCGGTCACGAAACTGCGTTTATATATTTCTCGCATTTTCTCTGTTTACTAGAAATTAATTATTAATCTTGCTCGGTTAATTAATATAAATTATATTACTCACAACTGAAGATAGAAACGGTGTTGTGTGCGCAGTCAATCATCCTGGATCATCTTTTCTCGCTAGAGAGCAACGCGAACATACGTGTCGAACTTGTTTTCACAATGTAAGTGAAGTGAATGATAAAAGAAACTACTGATGGGACCAGCACTCCCAAAAATCGAGAGCAAACGAGAGGAACGTAGAAGCGGGCGTGCGACAAATCGCAATCAGCTCTGATGTGCGCGAGTAAAACAGATAGTTATAGTTGCAGGCGAACTCATCCGACATTTATTCGAGAAATTACAATCAGGCCTCTCTAAAATTAATTTATCGAGAGCGAAAGACAAATCTCTTCGCATTCTTTTCTTCTCTCTCTCTTTCTCTCGTACAGATCTTTCTTTCAATCGACACTCTCATTGATTGTTACAACACGAGACCGATCGTTTCGTTCGCTTTCTATAAAATAATAATAATAATGCGGTCAGTCTGGGGCGGAAATGTGCGAAGCAGGGACAGAGATTAGCTTTAGAGGGGTTTTTTTTTTTTTTTGAATCAAAGTTCCGCTTTGTCAAATGTGACTATGATATATCTATTGACCGTCAGGCAGTACACCGCGTGTTCGCATTCATACGCAATTGTTTGTTTGTTTGTTTGTTTGTTTTATGTATCACTCGCGCGCGTGCCGCGCGCACGCGCGCACCGATGCATACATACATACATTGTATATACATACATACATCGTACATACAATAGCAAGTGTTCACATCTCCGCGATCAAAAAGTGATCAACGTTGATAATTATTATTATAATAATTGTGTGTTCAATCATTCGTCGTAATGCGAATATTCAGTTTCTAGCTTTTTCTTTTTTGTTTTTGTTTTTTTTATTAAAAACATGAGTATTTTTCGAACGCACGATCGCAGAGGGAAGGACAGGGGATGTAGCTAATTTGAATTTTAAATATAAACTATATATATATATTATGTATATATATAGATTATACGATTATATGTACCAAGAGTAATTCCTACCTAAAAGTTACTTGTGCGTTTAGTAAATATACGTAATATTCTAAAAACGTGTTCCTCCTCGTTCACATGCGCTCCCAAATCGAGTGGCGTCGATTCACACGCGAAAGATTTTTTCTTTAATACGTCTCGCTATTGTGTATGTAGTAGGTTGTCCTATTTGAAATTGCGCAGATGAATTTTATGGAGAACGGTGAAACGCTTCACATCTGGAAAAAATGCGTTTAAAAAGTTTGTTCAAAACTATGATACCGAAAACTTCTCGCCCCTCGGCAGCGAATCGCGGAAAGTTTTGGCCGTTTCGAAAACCAGATTTTGACGAAATCGATCGGTTTACAAAAAATTTTTTCAAAATCACCTACGTAGCTCCGTCTTCAAGCGTTATATTTCAAATGGGATCACCTGCTGCGGTTGTGTTCCAGAGTCCTTGTGTGTATGTGTGTGTTTGTGTGTTTCGCTCACTTTGCGCAAAACAATTTTCGAAGGAATTACGAAAGCCAGCAAAGTCGTCGTGCGTTTTGTATTTCGTCGTTTTTTTCTGATGAAGTCACGTTCACGTGGTTCTCAACCTCTTCCTATATAGTCTTAAAATGAAAAAGAAAACAATTATTCGTTATTTATAGTTTCGCACGTTAGACGTACCTCTATCTAGAAGATGGCAATTTAGGCTGCGTTTAGAGCAATTAAATATATAAAAAAAAAACCATTGACTTCTCTCTCTCTCCCTCTTCTGTTTCGGATTACAGAAATAAAGAAAAAAGTGCTTCTTCTTCTCTCACAAAGTATTTATAACGTATACTCTCGTAGATTTATACAATTTTTTTCACAGTTGTATCAGAGAGTTACAACTGTTTTTTTTTTTTCTTTACAAAATATTAACAATTACACAGAATCGAGTTTGAAACTATTCAATCGAGACTTTCGTGAAACACACTCGTTGCGGAGAAAACGAGCAGCCCGAGAAGTTCCGGAATTGAATAGTTTATCAAACAGATTTTTAAAAACAGTACAATAATATAGGTCAAATACTTTTGTGAATGTACAAAAGACAATATAACTTTTTACATTTAAAAAAAAATTAATAATTTAGTATCCTAAAATATACACCTCACTTTTTTTTTACTGTTTATGTGCGGAAATACTGAGGAACTAAAATATGCAAATAGCTACTGGCTACGTTTTTATGTAAAATATTGACTGTATACGGTCAATCCAAAGGTCTCCTACCGTGTTTACTTTCGAAATATATTTTTTGATCTATTGTATACATGTACACACACACACGACGTATCAAAACGTTCAAAAATATTGAAAGATAGGCCTTGCTGAACCTCACAAAACGCCGATGTTGGTTCGCAAAAATATAAATAAGAAAATAAAATAATATTAGATACAGTTAAAATATTGTTCATCAGCAACTACAAGTAAATTGAAATAATGTGCAATAATTTCACTGATTCAAACGTATGTGTACGTATGCGTGCACGTTGACATGTTACAGACTCAGATATCATGATGAAATTTAAGTCAAAAGTGCATAAAATAAAAATTGTACAAAAGCGAAGAATAATATTATGATATATCATACATACGATTGAAATATAATTGAAATATTGAAAGTATTAACGTACGAGGAAACTTTTTAGACTGACTGTATATTCGCGAATAAAGTACAAGTAGCAAGCGCGCTTGTCGCATCTCGAAAAGGGCGTGAAACTTCAACTGAGCAATAAAACCAAGTTTCATTTAAAAAACAGATATTTTTTAATAATAACGTACTATATATATATGTATATTATATATATTTCTAAGAACGTATAATTTTCAATTTAAAATGCTTTAAAAAAATCGCGACTTCTCTAAGCTTGTGGGCATTTCGATAGCACCTTTTATTGCGATAAAAAACAACAGTCATTGATATACAGCCTGGAAATGAAGTTACACTGCGAGTTAAAAACATAATTTACGAGTTGAAATAAATATAATCTACAAACTGGAATAAAAAAAAAGACAAAAAAAAAATTTTATAAGAAACCTGTACACATATAATATCTGTAGTAAAAAATAATTAAAATTACGTGAAACTATCGCAATGATCAAATTATACTGCTAAAGAGATACAGAAAATCTATCGAAATATTCTATATTTTAAAACTGAATAATACCTAGCGCTTATTTAAAAAAAAAAAAATCATTTATACATCTCTCTCTCTTTTGCATTTAACTTCGGTACTCATTATGGAAATGTTCGCAATCAATTCCGATTGTTGTCAGTTTTTTGAGAATAAGATCTGTGATAAGAAAAAAACCATAATAAGTACCCTCTTTCAATTCTCTCTCTCTCTTTCTCTCTTTTACTCTAAAATGGATCTGTAACAGGGTTGTCCATAAGAAAGTATACTGTTTAACTGTCCTGCACTCCTTCCTTCGGTACGAAGGCTTTAATTTTAAGTATTAAATAAAACAGCCTCCAAATATTAAATCAAATTAAGAATAGATGGGCTGAATACCGCAGGTGTTGGCAGCTAGTAAATTAAATACAACTACTTTGTAGTTGAAAATTTGTTGAACGTTTCAATCATTTATTTTGATCATCCTCAGCAAAAAAGCATATCGACGGTTACATTCAAACTCGTCGCCACACAGCGAAGACAAGCACAACAAACCATGACAAAGATGGCGATAGTTAATGGACCAAGCCGTTCTTGTATGGGTAGAATTTAGCAATGGAACAATTGCAAATTCGACTTCTCATTTTCCGCGACCACCAGTCATCAACAAGTTCAACCGTCAATCGCAACATGTGGAATACAAACCGTCGATATGCTTTTTTGCTGAGGATGATCAAAATAAATGATTGAAACGTTCAACAAATTTCCAACTAAAAAATAGTTGCATTTAATTTACTAGCTGCCAACACCTGCGGTATTCAGCCTATCGGTCTATTCTTAATTCAATTTTAAGACTCAGAGTAACTACCGTATTAAGTTCTTTAATCGATTTTGATAGAAATAATTTTGCTTTCCTATTTCAAAAAAAGAGATGAGATAAAAAGCTTCTGAACGAAATCAATACTGAAACATTATAGAAAAATGAATATCCAAGAGAGGAATGAATAAGTGATTAACTGCAATTAGACGAAAGGTTAGTGACGGGATCGGTAGCACGGCATACGAGCCTTTTTTTTTTGGGCCTCGCTAAAACAAAACTCAGATTGGTGATGGGATATATCGTAGATGCTGTGTCACACTTGGACAACCCTGGCTCACGTGATAATAATACGATTGAGAACCACCGGACTCAAATAGTTTATGCCGTTTATCACACTTCTCCCTGTACGAATGCGAAAATTACGAAATAGATCGAAGTAAAACTGTCTTAACGATTAGGCTCCGTGACTTCGTTGAACAGTGGCGTCAACGAATCCACATCTTGCAGGCCGTCAAAATTACCAAGAGGGTCCAGATCGTCATTCTCCGGATCGGCTTCTCCGAGAAAACTGTCTCCCAGAAGATCGGCAACGTTTCTGCAGAGGCTGGAAGTAGCGGCAGTCGCGTCGATATCGCCATCGACGGTTGCACCGACGTTCGACGCGTCGCTTTGCAAACTGAGAGAATTGAGAATAGGACTGGATAGTATCGGCTCGCCTGGATCCTGATACACTTCCTGACTCTGGACCGTGTGCAGAGGCGTCGACGGATACGATCTAGATCCGTTGCTGTCCTCGGTGTACGATGACGTGTACGCCGACACCGCAGCCGGAAGCGGTGTGTTCGGATACGAACGCGACTGCATTATTTTCTGCAGCGTGCCACTGGCGTCACCGAGGATATTCGACGCGTCCAGTATATCTTCTTCCGACAGATTCAAATTGGCATTCGGCAGAGCGTCGAGAACAATCGTGTTGTTCAACGTCTCTTCCGTGGATTGTTCGGGCAGCATTTGCAAGCTCGACTGACCCTCTTCGTCCAGCATGGTCAGGATGTTATTGATATTTTCGGATGTGATCCCCTTGTCTGTCATCAGGAATTGCTGATCGTCTGATATGAAATTTGGGTCGTCTAACAAGTACGCGCCTTCCTGTCCAATGGAGGAACCGAAATCGTTGTACTCGCTCGGCACCGGAGTGGGCGCGACGGAACTGCTCGTTGACGGATTGAAGCTCTGACTGTGCACCGCCGACAGGCAATGTTGCGTTGAAATCGGCGACGTCAAAGACGCAGGATTGACCATTCTGTGCAACGGCACCGACTGCGATCTGTAGAACAATTGTTCGTTGCTCACATGTCTACCCGCGTGAAGAAGTTCCGTGATCTCTTGATCGGGCGCGGGCGTTTGATCTTTTTGGTATACGTTCTTGATTTCTTGTAGATTTTCTTGACTCGGATAATTTATCAGCAATTGTTGCTTTTGAGGAGTCAGGTCTAAAAACGCGGTACACGGTGGTCCCTTCAAAACAACCTGCATTGGAAAATTATTTTAACATACATTCGTCGAGACAATAAAATTAGAGTGAGTTTACTGTATAAATATAACACAAATAATTTCAATCTTACCTCAGCAGACTTGGTCGTTGCTACTGTCAACACGTGTCGCGCGGTTTCTATCCCACTTGATGTCGGTACGATGAAAGTGTCCGTTGTTTTCATGGTATACGGCACGCTGCACGAAATCGAACGAGAAAGCGTCTTTTGGCCGCGAGATCTGGAACTGCCAGCTTGCAGGTTACTGCGCGATCTTGGCACTGGTGTGTTACGCGGAGACACGAACGGACTCGCGTTCGCCGAATTCGACTTGGACGCGCGACCATTAATCGGAGAATGCGGTCCGGGCGAGATCGGGGTGAAATTGAATATTCTGCGTCGCGTGTTCGGGCTCTGCGGCACGGTGTTCGTTACGCTCGCCGTTGGTGCTTCTTGAGCGTGCTCGACGACATTCGTTTCGAAACTGACGCGACGACGCGTGCTGCCCGTATTGGGATGATGAAGAAGCGTCGGGAGTATGAGATTATGTTTCTGCGTAGATTCCCGTTTCTCCACAGCGACGTTTTGCCGAGCTACCGGCGTTGGGGTTGACTCGGTGGCTACGACGGATGTCTTCAGATTCTGTTGCAGTATCAATCGTAGCTGCGACACCTTGTCCGATCGAGAGATCTGCTCGGTATCGGAACCGACGACACTTGTTTCCACGTCGGAGCTGGACGAGCTGTTCTGCTGGAAATACTGCAACAGCTCCTCCTCTTGCTCCTGTGAATTGTTCCCACCGTTCAAATAATCGTTCAAATCATCGGTGTCGATACTTCGGAGCTTTTCGTCCTTGAAGACCGGCGTATCTTGCAGGAGGCGAATCTGGTCCCTCGTGAGGAGTCCTGAGGACGTTTCCGCCGTGGCGGAAGCGCTCCTCGACGAGTTGATATCACAGTTTTTATTAAGCTGACTGTCCGCAGTCTCGACCGTTTTGCACTTGGTAGATTTCGGATTACCAGTTAGTATCACCGATATCTTACCGGCGCATTGTATGGACGCCACCTTGGGTAGCAAAGCGTTGGAATGCTCCGGATTCTCTTCTGTAAGCTTCGTCTGTTTCTCGGGGCTAGGTTCCTGCTGCTGCTGCGTTATAATTGGATTATTGGCACGTTTCCTGGAATTTTTACCTCTGACATCGCGCTGCGCGTTTATCGTTACTCTAGAGTTGCTATTACTCTGTCCACCCTCGCACGATTGTACCACTAGATTATCACAGTTAGACTCCTGGGAGACATTGCAAGGCTGCTGCTGCTGCTGCTGCTGTTGTTGTTGTTGTTGATTACAAGTTCTCGATACTTTTTTCTGCCGGTTGTTGACCACAGCGGACAAGTTGATTTTTGTCAGCGAGTTTTGCGCGGCCGCTTTCATCGCTGCTGCTGCGTTCGTCACTGTGTGAGATGATTGATTGGATTTGACTTTCTTACATCCCTTGCCGATCTTCTCTTTATGCTGATCTACGATCTTCTCCTTGTTCTGTGAAACAGCAAATGTTATTTTTCACACACGTACAAAAAAAAACAACGCAAGAAATGCCATTAATTCTTCTTTGACGTATACCTGCGTAACTGTGTCAAGATGACGATGCTTCTGATCTTTTATGTGCTCACGTTGCTGAAGCTTGCGCTGCAACTGTAACTGCGCCTCGCGGAGCTTAGCAGACTTACCGCTCGCAGGCGTTGTCGGTTGATCCGAGGCCGTCTCTAGACAAACATACTCGAGAATTAAAAATCAATCATCGGAATGTAAAGACTTTTTTTTCCACAAAGTTAGACAATACACTCACCTTTACTGGACGAAGTGTTAAGCTCATCCGACGCGGATAGAATGCACACAGCAGCCAAAGATCGAGTGTCGACACGAAAATTATTAACAAGATGCCGCGCTAAGGCACTCAAATTTAGAAATTTCAAACCCAATATGCTCTCTGCCCATTCTCTTATCAAAGTAGATGCAGCACCCAACATTTCCTCAGTGATGTTTTCCTCCGGATGCTCCTCCTGAATAATAAAACCAGTCTTTATAAGCACATAAACGTGTCAATTAAATTTTTTGGCTGCTTGACAATCGGTTTTACAATAATATGTCAGATAAGTTTTCGTTACTTACAGTTTGAGGGCCAGATATCTTTGGCAGTGTCGGAGAATCCAATTTAATTCGCTTGCGCATACCCGCATAGCAGTATCGAGAATTGCCCCGTGTACCCAACCGGCGAGGGCGAACTCGTGGATATACCTGTTTCATCACTTTTCCAAAATCCGCTGTTGACAATGGCTTCATCGAATTTCTTATGCAATACATGCTGAAAAATTAATTAATCCAAGTTCAAAGCGCCGCAACACGAAAGCGCAAAGTTTCACTGAACAAAACTGATCTCATTATTTTTTTTTTTTTTTTGCGCATAAATACTCACTTATATTCATCATAAACTTCTTGCTTCGGTAAAGACACATCAGGATCTTCTTCCAAATGCGTCTTAATCCACATGATGGTCTGATGAATTTCGTACCGATTTCCCAATGGATTCAATGGCTGCCTCAGCGGATCGAAGGTCCCACTTGGATTCGTCAGTAATAATGGAAATTTCAGGTACAACAATAACTTTTCCTCTATCTTCAGTTGTTCTATCCGTGAAAAGATCTCGTTCACACGAACTCTGGACTCCTCGCTACAATATGAAAAAAAAAAAAAAAGAACTTGTACTCCATTCTAAGACATATCCAAAGCAAGAGTATAATCAACAAAACTATTCTCTCAAAACTGTTAAGCGTTATAATTATAAAATATACGTGTATTCAATATAAAATAGATAGAAAAATCTCAAGTAAAACTAATGAGCATTTAATTTTCAAATAAACCTTACAAGCATATTCCAGCGAGTAATTGCACAAGAGCAGTATCCAAGACCGGTATATACCAAGTACGGTATATTAATTGTTAATTAATAAAACGATTATTGTGTCAATAATCTCTCCCCTCTCCCTCCTTAGGAAGAAATCTACTTAACCTAATACTATCTTCTATCATAATCCGAATCTTTTCCTGCTTGGAAGAAGCGCCGTGGTTAGCCAGGGTCGCGAATTTAGTTGCGAAAAAGTCTTGCAGCGGATCACCATCCCCGTGGAAACCGTTCGACGTGAATCTGCCGGCCGGTTGATGTCGTCTCTCGACGACGTTAGTAGCAGCAGCAGCGGAGGTGGTGGCGGAGGCTGCGGAGGAGGTGGAGGCGGCGGCGGCGGCGGCGGCGGCAGCGACGTCGCCATTTTCCATACAAATGTCACCGCGCTCTTTTTTAATTCGTTTCCCGTCGAACGCGCTCTCTTCCTCGCTCCTCGCGGGTGTTTTGCAAGGTTTCGTCTGATCATGACTGTCAGTACTCATCGTAGCCTAAACCTCCCCGTCCTGTCCGTGCCGCCTCCCGGTACCGTAGCTCACGTACGCGGAAACGCATCAACTCCCGGTGCATGGCCAGGACGAGTTACCATTTTGTCCTCAAGGATGTCAATAACGTCGTGATTACGCGTTTGCATGCCGGCGTGCCATTTCCCGACGGGGCATTCGCGCGAGATGACTGCTATTAGACGAATCGCCGGAACGCGTACGATGCGCGGCGAAACGCGAATCCGTCATAACGGCACCGCGCGTGGCAGCCGCGTCAATACGAGCGCTCGTGTCGGGGAGCGCCCGGGCTCAGTCAGATGTTAATCAGATGACAATTTCGAATTGATTATGACCGGCTAGGCGACGTACCCACGGCCCGCACACTCCGAGCTGCGTTCGCGCTTCGTTGTCAGTTTGCGCGTTTCCACTCCATTACCATAGAACACGCGCCTCACCTTCGACGAACGCGGAGGAAATCATCCGCTGCTCCCTCTCGTCCCGTCGACGGGAAAAATCCGTCCAATTTATCCGGCCAATCAGCTGCTCCGACGAAAGAAACGTAATTGGCGGCACGGAAGAATCGCACACGGACGGATAAAACGCACGAACTTATCTGTTTCAGGTCTCGTTTGCGATTAGTTCGAATTGCAACTTTATTTGCGATCAAGATCGACCTTCCACCGTACTTTCCGTTTTCCTCGGACCACGTGTGCGCGTGACCGCACCCTTGGGAATTAACCCAATCGGGGCAAAGTTTACCGAAGGTGTGATCGACTTGCTGCGTCGCGATTGGTTAAGTTTGAACGCAAATTCTGATCCCGTGCTCTGATACGGGCATTGGTGCGCGCACGTCCTTTGCGCCAATGCAAACAGATTGAATGAAGAAGAGCAACTCCGTCGCGGAGCTGCTCCAGGCGCTCCGGTGGTTGGTCCCGTCTGTTCCGTCCGCCGGTCAACCATTAATGACAGTTAATTGCTGGAAGTTTGTTGTCGTATAAAAATTGAGATAATTTTTGTGAGCGAAGGAAATTGTGTGCGGAAATCGGCGATGCGGTGATTCCCGGTGGACGGGCGATGGCTGGACGGACGTCCGGCGAGGAATGCGAGACAGGTCCGAGAAATGCCGATAATTCGCCGCGTCAGGTCACGTCAACGTCGACGAGTAACGACGTGGCCAAGGAAAGACCACCGATAGAGGAGCGACTGGCCGCAAAAATGTTGTCCTACGAAAGCGTGTGCTTCATTCTGGCACTCAGTTTTACCGCCTTGGCTGCTCTACACAGCTCGTAAGTGTTCGATTTGCTTCTCGTCGTCAAACTACATAAACATAGAGATCCATATGTATGTGCGCACATTGTGTTTTGTATTTGCTAACGCAATCTCTAACTTTTGCACAACTTTGCAGACCTCCAAAAATTTCCAAGCCTCCAGCAGCGAGACCTTTCTTCGATCAGGGTTCCCTGGTGCTGGACTTCTACAAGGGTCACTTGAACGCGATGATAGATAGGATAACGCAGGCTGATTTCAGCTTCGTCATGTACTACGCGCCTTGGGACGCCGAGAGTCAAGCCCTTCGCCAGGAATTCGAGAACGTCGCTCGGTTTTATCATTCCCAAGTACGAATACCGCAATTTTCGGATTACACACAGATGTTTCATTTTCCACGGACGCGCTCACGCTGTTTGTTCACACTCAGGTATTCTTCGCGGCTATCAATTGTTGGCATCCCGATTCGGAATGCAGGGCTGTGTACAACAAGATCCACAGTTATCCCATATTAATGCTGTACCCATCCAGAGACTCCGGTATCGATTACAGGGGAATTCGCACGGCTCCGTACATGATACGTTTTCTCGACTCGCTTATGAATCCCATTGTTAGAATAATACACAAGGAAGAACTGAGGGAACTGTTGATCGCTCACGATGTAAGTGCAAAATCCCGGAAATGTAAATTGTTCTCACGTGTACAGAAAGCAAACAAATTGGTACAGAAAACAAATACCTAAACCGCGCGATCGAATAGTTTTGTTCTTAATCAAGGAGAAGACTTTTGTCGATAACTTACAGGCAGTGGTTGTAGGATATTTCAATTTCACACGATTAAACAAAACACCCGGATACAGGGAGTTCTACAGAGCCGCGATAAGATCGCTGGAGAAAGATCCGAACAGAGAACTGGCATTCGCCATGGTGACCAGCGCGTTGTCCAGCGAATTACATCACGGAGTTTACAGATTTCCATCGGCGAGATTGCTCATGTGGAATGAATCTCTGGTGAGTGCGAAAACATGCGAAAAAAAAACCTCATTTCTTATGCGATCAGATGTGAACAAAAACAAAACAAAAACATTCAGACTTATCCGGAAGACAAGGAGTGGACTTCCGAAAATATTTTGAACTGGATCAGCGGTTCTATTCATCAGCCGTCCATGTGGCTACAGCCTCCTGGCGTCAAAGCGTTTACACTCGCGCCGTATCTGCGCGACGGGCCGGTCTTGTTTCTCTTCACGCCACGAAATCCTTTTCACACCGAGAATTATATTTACAATCTGGTGCGTGTCGTATCTTCTTCTCTTGGATATTTCATTTGACGGCTAAAATTTAAGACTCGAACGAACTCTCACCACGAATTCTATTGACAAATGGTTCTGTTCTCCAGATTAGAGAAATTGGCTTACAATATTATAACTGTGTGGATAATATGTTAGGGAAGGACATACTAACGGGTCTAGAAGCGAATCGACGTACATCCACGATTCGTCACTTGTTTAAGAATCAGGAATGCGCCAATCTTCTGAAAGATACCAGAGCCAACACTGCGCAAGTGAAGGAAATGGTCGCCAGTATAGCGATTCAGCAATGGATCAACGACAGTTGTTGCGCTAATGTGGCGATGAACAAATGTTCCTTGTGCAACGTAAAAACAATGAACAGATTTGAAAAGGAGATTTGCTTGGCCGGTGACAAAGAGTTCGTCGGTGTTTGCAAAGACACCGACGTATTTACAAGTTCCGTCAGGAGTAAACAGTACAAAAAACGGATGTCCAATTATAATAAAAATTATATAACGATAAGAGTACACAAAGAATCGGAATTGAAGAGGTAACGTTAGTCATACGTGTGCTCGGTTCAACGAGACACATTTTGAAGCGTCTCAATATCCTGTTTGGTCTTTCAGGCTGCATACCGGTACCGAGTACAAAATGTTGTGGAAAAAAGAAGACGCGAAATCCGCGAGCACGGTGAAGAGAAACTTTTTGAAGGAACGTTGCAGAAAATGGTTGGCTGGAAATGACTACCATCCGCCGTTGTTCCCGCGGGACTCACCGGCCCAGTTCAACAACAGTCTGAAAGACTCCGTTTGCAAGACCAACAAAACGCTGGCTCTGATAGCTATCGACAGTTTGCATTACTTCCACTTCGCGAAACATCTCGGGATCGACGTGACGAGGTGGAAGAACAAAACCGCTGTTGTAATTTTGGACTCGGCAGTAAGTTTCGAAAGAGACATTTGTGTGTTTCATTAGTTTTGTCACTTTTGTTATTATTTGTTTGAAAATTTCTCCGCTCTTTCGCAGCTGGAGAGTCAGTACGTCATGCATCACGATTTCAGCGAGCACGCTCTTGTTAATTTCGTGAACAAATACACGCAAGGTCTGCTTGAACGAACGCTGCGTTCGGAAAACTTGCAACAGAACAAAACGCAAAAATCGTTCAATCGGAGCAACAACGTGACCTCGCGCTCGCAGATTCGTGTTAGGGAGCTAACGACCGAGACATTTCTGAATACGATCTTAGATCCGTCCAAGGTCAATATTGTGTACTTTAATTGGCAGTAGAAAACCGATGTGCGATAACACGTTGGTTTTTTTTTTCTACAGGACGTTGTAGTGATGTATCATTCCCCTTACTGCGGATTTTGCAGTGCTATATCGTACGTGTATTTAACAGTGGCGCATTACTTGTCCAACATGGATCATCTCATTTTTGTGAGAGTCAACGGAGACAACAACGATTTGCCATGGGAGTACACCATGAATCGCTTTCCGTCAATTTTATTCTTTCCTGCGAAGAGGTGCGATGTGTTTGGTCACGACTTGCTTTTTTAAACATCAGTTTTGTGTCAGTTTTAAATTGGAGTATACATGTGTAATGTTATTGCTTTTGTAATTTTTCAGAAAGGAAGATAGCACCGTATTCCCGTTTTCTGTTCCTATAACTATTCCAAACTTGCTGAACTTCGTGCTGGCGAACTTGGACGGTGATTCCCACGTCGAAGCTCTGACCAATGTCTGCCAGTCGGGAACTGGCGAGGCGCCGGACAAATGTATCGCTAGAATTCGATGGCTGTGCCTAGATATAATCGAGCAACTTTTGCGGGATTACAGAAAACTACGACGGCATTTAAATCACTTGGACAAAGACATCGCGCGAAACAGGCGGAAAATTATTTTGTTCAAATTGGAGCATATCAGAGATATTCACTTCATTCTGAGTTCTACCGTTGATCTCGGCAAAGATCATAAGAAGGCGCAACTGATTAGGAAAAAGTTTGGTAACTACTACGAAGTTCTCAGGTTGTTGGAAACAGGCACCAGGACGAAAGAACGGCGTTACAGGAGTGCTGTGCCAATTACTAAATGAGAGATTCGCTTCGAGAGAAGCGAATTGTGATATGGATCCCGCCTTAAAAATGTTGATACGTCTATGAATAGTAATACATATTTTGAGATATTCTCAATGTTTTTTTTTTCTTTATCAGTCAAATCTCAATTGCCAAATTGCATGAAGAAGAAGTGAATTGTTCGCACTTGGCTCGCTCCTTTATGATTGAACAAAAAGCAAACAGAGTAAGTTGACAATTAAAACTTAATGATATTGTTGTGCTAGTCTATATTCAATAAACTGTTTAAATAAAACGTTGTGTACAAATCTACTCTTGGAAGGAATGTTTTAAACGAAGCAAAGTGGTTACTACTTATGTCTCTTCCTACTCGCTCTCTCTCCCAACTTTTTATAATAGTTTTCTTTTAGATAAACAAAGACATCTTGAACTTTCTTTTATAACAATATTTTTCTACTACTCTGCCACTTTGGCGACAGAGGCGCTGTTAATCCTCGTTACAGCACAAAAATACGGACGCAATCTACGGGATATACACGTGATCAAAGCACTTTTGAATTCGTCGCTGACCTGTGACTTCCGAAAAATCTTGCTCGCTCGACGGGCCAATCGGGACGCAGAAGTCCTTGGGCTTTCTGTGCCGATTGGTCAATCGAAACGCCACAACATCCGACGAGCGGAGTTTTGGAACGCGATTCTCCGGCGGTCCGTACTTCCGTAGCCGAGGATTCGGACGTTCTCATTGGTCGAGAATGTGTCATGCCGATGCGCGCGCACGTACAAGAGCGCGACGCACAGCGCTGTCGTACTGCTACAAGCACGCTCAATAAACGGCGCTAGTGTCTATTAAGTGTCACAGCCGTTCTCATCGGCCCGCAGTGTTGCAAGACTCGAATTCGGTGATTTAATTAGGAATAACGCGTACTTCTTTTTTTTTTTAGTAAAATTGTGAAACTGTAAGCAATAATGACCGACAAGAAAGGTAACTATACGCCGTAATTGCGCGTTACCATTTTAGTTGCGTGTAACGTACACTGACAAAGAGCGAGAGAGCGATCGAGTGAGTGAAAGAGAGAGAAAGGGAGAGAGAGAGAGAGAAATTACAGCATACAGACGCGCGTGCACACATACATGTATACGCGATACAGTCGCATACCCAACACACACACACATAAACACGTATACATATCACACGTATCATTAATATGTACACACTCACACGAACACACATACGCGCGCACACGCACTCGTTAAAATAAGCCGTGTCTCACCACTTGTCACTCGACGTGACGCCCGGTCGTTGCCCAAGGCGACGTCGATGTCTACGTCGACGCGACTCCTCGGTGCGCGACGTTCGCGACGCGCGACGTCGTGTCGCTCGGTTTTTCTCCCATTTTCGCACGTCGGGGACCCCGGGCGCCGGCACAGACCGCTCTCGAGTGCCCGGCCTAAAGGTTGACAGGACAAATCAATACCGCGCATCGCGCTGGGAACACAAAATGGCCTCCGGAGAGTTGCTCGCTCTCTGTGTTTCTCTCGCTCAGGAGGAAGAGAGAATCTCATCTCGTTGCCTCCGTACCACGACTTCCGAGTTAATGCCGTTTTTCCGTCGTCGAGAATCGAGAATTTTCTCCCTGGATCGAAGAATTTCATCCCCCTCCGGGGGATCTCCTTTCTCCGCGCTTTTTCCAAACTTCGCGAAATTCTCCCGTCGTCGTCGCATTCCAGAAAACACGAATTTGATTTTTGTCAAACCCGTGCTGGTCTCAACGCGCAATATTTTCACGATCGTCTTGATCTTTGTACACGCAAGTGTGCGTTTTGGCCGCCAATACGCGATTCATCGCGCGGGCAGTCCAAGTCTTTTCTTGGAATTTTCGCGGATCGATCTCTCTAAATATATTTGGAGCGAATTACCGAGAAAGACACCAATTGTCTCTTAGGTTTCTTCTCTTAGACTTTTGTTTGCAAAATTCCTGGAAATTCTCGTAGGCCTAAACTTTCGTAATTGCAAATTTTTGAGAAAACCTCACGGATTGTTGATAAATTCTTTTATTTTTGTGCCAGTTCGGTTGAAATCTCCACGTTACAACGCGCACAAATGTCAAATCTAACTAAAATTAGTATCTGCAATGCGTCATGTTTTGTTTCGCTTTCTTCTTTAAAAATAAAATGTCCGCGTGTGTCAAGGATCAAGATATACGAGATTTCTAATCGGAGATTCGAGAAAATTCTGGCGCGATGAATTGCGCGATTTTTTTCCTCGCGAGGAAATGAATTTTCAACATCCCGCGTGCGACGTTTGACACATCGTCGGCGAGGCTCCCCGGAGGTCATTTCTCCAGGTATTGCTCAGTCGTGTTTTTTTGCAGGAAGGCTGGGTTTTACGGAAAAAAAAAAAAGAAAACAAAGTGACATGTGATGCGCGAAGTATGTATCGTGTTTTTGTTAAGAGACACGCGCGCATAGATCTTAAGAATCGAGGACTTCACGAGATTCCATACATTATACGTAGTTTCATCGTCGTCCGATAGAACGAAAACACACACTGCGAAGTCGAAGCTGCGCTTCTGGAGAGAGAGACAGAGAAAGAGAGAAAGAGAGAGAGAGAGAGAGAGAGAGTGAGTGAATGAGTCTTCACCCAGGGTGTCCTCTCGGGTCACAGCCCGGGTTGTTCCCGAGGTGTCTCGGATACATTGTACGGTTTTGTTCCCGATCTTCCTCAGCACGCACATACACACACACAAACACACACACACGCATACGACAACGCGGAGCAAAGAGGATCCGAGACATCCGTGGAACAGCAGCTGCGCGTGAACACGCACACGAGAGTTTCGATCCTCCTCACGGGAAAATTTGCCGTAAGAGCAAAGTTTGAACAATTTAACCTTGACGGTGCGACATTTTCATTATCAAATCTGGTCTGTCCCTTCGAAGCAGGTGCCTCTGCTCCCATATACATATATAAAGAGAGAGAGAGAGGGAGAGAAAGAAGCAAGAGTGTTGTAAGGATTTGTACGTTAAAGAGCTTAGCCTGTAAGTGGGAAAGTCTACGTGCTTATTTATCATTAATATTGTTAGTGATTTATTACTGAGTGAAGAGTACATATATATATTATACATATATATACCGTAATATATATATACAGTAATGATAACTGCTGCGAGCCTGCTACCGTTTATATACCTATGGGTGCCGTGTAGCAGCTGAGAGCGGAGGGATAGCGCCTACAATTTGGCTGTCAATATGTTTGCAGCGGACCATTACAAAGACGATTTGATCCCAGTCAGTAGGTGGAGCTCCGGAGACCGGCGCAGCCTAAGCCACGTATCTAACCTCACCTTTACTCTATATCTTAAATCACTACGTGTTTATATACCAACATATATTACGTATACACACACACACACATACACACATATATATATTATATATTATATATATATATATTAATATGTAAAAAAAAAAACCGTCCGTAGTACGCCGAGGCTGTGACGCGAGAGGAACCGATTGCTTCTCTGCTGACGCGGTGAGATCCAACAGATCCTGAGCCCCGAAAACTGGGAAAACTCTCGGGGAGGAATAACGACTCTTTCGATCGGTTCTTCAATACGGTCGCGCTCGTCTTTTTCTCACAAATCGGAAGACTGCGAAAAAGTTTCGCTCGTAAAGAAACACCTATCACGTGGAGTTGGGCTGAGACGATCTTCTGGATCTTCTCGTCGCGCGATAATCAAGAAACCGATTTAGATTTGCGTCAATTATATACGTGAGCAAGATGTCCCGAAATCTGTAGGACTTGAAGTGACGAGTCTTGTCTAAGCAAGTTCGGGATTACAAGTTGTGGATTGTTTTGCGACACCAAGATCTCTCGGTCAATCAGGAACTGTACGGAGTTCAAGAAAGAGAAAGAAAAAAAATCTACTCGCACAGTTTGACAAAATATCCCGGAGAAAGGCAATCGCTGACCTTCCCGTCCGCAGCCTCAGCGTGCATAAAAATATTGAATGCAAAAGGCGCGTCCCGATTCAAAACAAAGAACGTGTCACGTTCGAATCGAGAATTACGTGACTTCTGAAGCTGTGTGTGTCACGCATACACACACACACATACACACACACATTCTCAGAAGTCTTGCGCGCGGCGCGTTTCGCAAAAAACTTGGAAGAGAAAAAAGAAAAAAAACATTCTTCGGATTTTTAATGTCCGAGCGCGCCGCACACGTGCCGTCGAGATTCCTTCGTCTCTTTGAACAGTCACCGTTTGCCTTTTCGCGGCCGTGGAGATGTCACATGACACGTTAGCGCCCAATTCGCGCTAAATTTTTTGAGAGAGAATCGGAGACGCGAATCGCTATATATCCAAATCAATATGGCTGTGCAATGTATTGATATGGGTGTATAACTAATATTTATACTGGAAACTTCGTGATATTGGCTGGCTGCTTTTATTCACTGTTTCTGTTTTTTTCCTCTTTTCTTTGTTTATATTCTATATACGCTCGGACATGTCCACGCGCGCGCGTGCAAAGTTTTTTGTATTCTCCCCTTACGCAATCGCGATTTCTCTCTCCTCCGAGAGAGAGAGAGAGAAATATACAGCGTGTGCATGTGCAACACACGCACACAGAGACACACACATCTCTGTGGGATACACAGTGGCGCAATTTGCAACAATTGGGAATCTAACGATAAATTGTAGTTTTATTGTCGGGAATTGATTAGTTTTTATATTTCCACGAGGACTTTTTTGTCCTCCGCATTGGAATTAAATCGAGAAAAATTAAACAAATACAAATTGATACACATTTACGGCGAGCGAATTAATCGAGTGAATTAATTTTATTCCAGTTCTCTTCTCGCCAATAATTTGTTTCCTCCATATTTCACAAGAGCAAAGTCACAATGCAAATTGCGCGCGCGCGCGCCGACACGGCGGGCTTTTTTGCGGGTGGACACGTGCTGTATATCTTAAGCGTACCTTTCTATAACGATATTTTTATCTCATTTATAGAAAACTTGCTAGCTCACTTTTAACAAATATAGTTGCATGTCGCTTCTTTCTTTCGCCGTGGCCACAAGTTTCCTCGCGGATTACAAGTCAGCGGCGCGACGACGCGCTTTGAAGAAGAACCAAAAGATAGATTAAAAAAAAAAAAAACTGAAAACCATCGACGGTTTTAGAGACAATTTGGCAAAATGATTTCTGAAACGGCAGCAAAATCTCTGTCGTCGCGAGGAACTTGCGGTTCACGGCTGCACGTCGTAGACGATGTGATATACAGTCGGACATACATAGATATCTCAATTTCCTTCTTCGATAATCGTAGCGTGGACTCTTTAGATCTATTTTTTCGGTAGTTCTCGAGAGTAGTGTTTTGTAGCTGAGACGAGAAAAAGCGATGTGTGAATATCGCGTTCGACGAACTTTCGAGCCGCTTCCTCGAACAAAATGTTGCACGCGCGACGTTACGCTCGCGCGCAATCGGATCTTATCGATTAAATTTCTCAGCTAATAGACTTGTAGGTGAAGGGGACCTCGTGTGCGTGTCTGCGCGCGCGCGCTTGAACACGCGTCGCCGATCGCTAAAAAAAAAAAAAAAAAAAAAAAAAAAACGTAATCTCACGTTCACACCGTTCACGCCGCGAGTTCTTGCGGCTTGTTAAATTACGATTTACTTCAGGACAGAAAGCAAAAAGAAGAAAGAGAGAGAGAGAGAAAGAGAGAGAGAAAGAAAAGTGAGAGATATGAGGCGGCTGCGCGGTGGAGAAAAATCAAAAGTGTGAAATTGCGTTCACCCTTAGCATCCCAGTAGAACTCCGTGCAAGTACGAACTACGAATCTTTCCACGTGTTGTTTATCTCGGCTCGCATGTTCGAAAAAAACAAATTGGTTTTTTTTCTCTGATTCTCCAAGACGTTGAGGGACGCGCGCGATTCGCCGAATCGCGAAAAATTTGTGTAAAACAAAAAAATTAATAAGAAAAAAAAGAAAAATCGAACGCACGTATGTGCACACAGCTGATCGCGCGCCCTCCCTCACTGTCCCACTGTTGTTTCTATAATCGTGCATGTTTTCTTTTTCCTTTCGATATGTCATCTCAACCGGTTCTCACGATTTCGCTTCGGTAACGTCGTTGTTTCTCGTTTCATCTTCGGGATGTATTTACGATACACACATGTATATAATATACATATACACACACACAAACACATACACACGTTCGAATCTGAAGATCGTGAAGAAGGCGGAATCGCGCGAGCTGGTATTATTTCGTCATTTTTAAATTGCAGTGGTTTTTGTGTGATCACCGTAGAGTTTCATGTTATAATATATTTCAATGTCGCATCAACGGAAGATCCGGGACTGTGTTTTTTTTTTCTTCTTCTTTTTATCGCGCTCACAATGCTCACGCTGCGTGCGTTGTGCAATTTGCATCTTTCGCAATGTTGTTGCATATCATATTATGATTCGTTTCTCAAGTCGATTGACAATCGCGTCTTCCGTTGGTCGCGACCAATGCATGCGCATGATTGACAGAATTTGTAATCGTAACACACTGTTAATAGTGAGCTTAAGCGAAGTAGCGTTTGTTGATTACTCTGGTCGATAATGGGCGGAGAGTGGTCTTTGTGACGATTCGGAGAATCATTTCGGGAGCGAGACAAGATCGGAACTTTGATTGAAAATTTGTACACGCGGAAAACGACGTTTTTCCTTAACTTTTGCTCCGCGATTTGAAAGGAATGAAATTTCACAAAAAAAAAATACGCTCCCCCGGTGATTCTGTTCGCGCTGAGAACACGTCCGGTTGTCCACGGAAGCATTTCGATGAAATCGCTATTCAGCAGAATGACAAGACCGACCTCTTCGACGGCCGTCTTTTGACACGGGTCGTCGAAAGAAAGTGTCCGAGATAGCGAGGAAAAAAAAGAGAGTATAGAAAAAAAAAAAAAGAAAAACTAATAGCGTCGAACTGCTCGTTGAGGGACAAAATCGTGGAGAGATGAGAGAAAGAGAGAGAGAGAATGTGTGTGTGTGTGTGTGCGCGCGTGCGAGTGTACGTGCGAGTGAGAACGAGTAATGGAACAGATTTTCGAGTTTTACCATCTAAGCCGTATTAGCCTTAATATTACAATCAGTTGTGATTGATTCGATAATTGTTTGCACCGTGGCACATATAGACACATAACTTTTATTATTTGTTTCGGAGGTTGCTCGAACGCGGGTGGACAATCCGACCAGCGTCCGGAGAGCGAGCGAACGATTTTAATATTGCGAACGATTCCTAATGAGCGAGTCGGGTGTCAATTCGTAATTACGTAAAAGATGTGAGATTTGTGTTGGAAAAAAAAACACATTCTTTCCTGTGAAACAAAATTTTGAAGAATTTTTACACGCGCGGTGCTTGGAACACTCTGTACTTCTGAAACACCTGTGAATTTCTCGTGACTTTCTTCTGGATTCGTTCGTTTTTTTTTTTTTTCGAATATGTTGTGCGCGCGATATGTTTTGCGTCTCTGAAAAATTTTTCTTCGAGCATCTTTTTAGTTCCTTGAGGATTTTGCTGATTGCGGTGTATCTTTTATTATTACGTTGTTAAGTAATCGGTGTATTTGTCGCTTTCTCGTCGAAAGAGAGCGTTTGTTGTTGATTACGTTGAACGCTCGTTGAAGATTGATCGGGATTGCGCTCGCTCGTGCGAAAGCTGTGTGAACAAGTTCGTCTCCACTTGTTCGACCAACCTTCGGTCACATCATGGACAATTTGGTGTGGGCTGACGTTTATGTTAGAGTACAACATGTCCGTCCAGCACCGGCGCCGCTGCAACAACACGTCTGGAGGACAATGACGAGAAATTCTCCTCTGTCTTGTGGAATTTTCAAAGAGGGCGAGATAACTTTGTGTAGTTTTTCCGAACGTCGATTTTGGAGACGAAACAGCTTTCTCCCTACAACGATTTACATGAATTATTGCATTTTAGAAAACGTTGTCCGTATCTTTGAGAAAACGAGACAAAAGAAAGGGAAACGTGTCAAAGTTTCGATTTCTACCTGACGT
Source organism: Pseudomyrmex cubaensis (assembly GCA_014825685.1). Lineage (NCBI taxonomy): Eukaryota > Metazoa > Arthropoda > Insecta > Hymenoptera > Formicidae > Pseudomyrmex > Pseudomyrmex cubaensis. The sequence continues at coordinate 13,983 of QVOA01017082.1, read as the reverse complement.
TCTTTGGAGAAAAATTCAAGCTGTCGAAACTCATCTCGGAACTAGTTTTTGTTTTTTTTGTTTTTTGTTTTTTGCATACGTGCGAGGTAAATATCTTGCAAAACGTCGGGAGAACGTCTCTCGGCTTCGCATTTGTGACATACAAGACCCATGGAGGAGGAACAATTGGCCTCCGTGTTGCGGCGGCGCGTGGTGCACGGAGCGATTTTAGATAACTAAAAGCGCTAGAGAAAGAAAAAAAAACACACACAGAGGTGGCCGAGCGTCTCGCGACGTCGCGACGCGGCCGGTCATAAAAAAAAAAAAAGATTACTTATTATACACAATTCTGAGGAACTTTTAATCATGTTTAACCTTTATTTCTGGATATTTGCAGAAATTTGTGGTTTGCTGAGTCTTGTCACGACTTTTTGAATGTGTGGAGCCCGATATGTATATATAGCCCGTATCTCGCTATATATGCATATATGTTTATATATATAAATATTATATATATATCTATATATATATATACATAATCATCGTACCACTATACTCATTGTATAAATTACACATTCACCGCCCCGAGAAAGAAAAAAAAAAAAAAAGAGAAAGATGTAGAGACTCTTCTCGGTTTTGTTTTTTTTTTTATTTGTGAAAAAAAAAACGAAGCGTCTCGTCATATTTTATTGGCGACGACGGTGACAATGATAATGTTAATGATAATGATATCGATTGACGATGTTGATAATTTATTGCCGATTTATTGATGTTGAGACAGATTGTGTCGTTCTCGCATCACCGAGTCCTTCCGATTACTTGGGCTTGTTTTTAACATCACTCTTTGGAGCAACCGTTATCCTTCTTACCTCCTGGCTTTATTTTAGCTCTGTTTTTGTCGTTTTTCTGTTTCTCGAACGCCGAGCCTCGGGATTCGTTGCTCTCTTCACTTTTGTGCTCTTTAACCCGTCGGGAAACGTTCAATTTCTTTCGGACAACGCTACAAAAAAAGTAAACGTGTAAAAACTCGTGCAAAAATGTCAAGATGAAAAGGAATTTAAAGAGTTTATTGAATTACATAGCGGGTTAAGCAGCAATTGAATCAAAATAAAATAAACGAATATTGTTAACGTTTTGAACAACCGCAGGACGTGAACAAAAACGAGAGTGTGACGTGTTGAAAACTGATAAGCAAATATTCTACTTGACAAAAATTCAAGTTGGCAAGCTCTAAATATTTCTTAAATAATCGCAAATATTTTTTTTTAACTTTTAATTGTTTAAGTAAGAAACGGTCCTTCTCGATGAAAGAAAAGTTAAATAGTTCAATTATCCAAAATTATTACTTACACACAAATTATTATAGACATTTTATTTAGAATATTTTTCAAAATCCAGAAGCGTTCTAATTGAACAGATTATTAATATGTCGAATTTTATACGGACTCAAAAATTATCTAATCACCTGCGACAACTCGAGATGTTAACAAATGTGCCTTGAGAATTTTATTCGAGCAAGTGTTTGTTGATGTTTTTCACGTTTGCGGATCCCCGAGGCTCGACCTCTTAGACGAATGTATTTGGCTTTTACCTTGATTGCGTAACGCTATTTGCTTTGAGATCGGTTTCGTATTAAATCTTAGTTTTAGACGTAAAGGTTGCTCAATGACGAGTCATTGTTCGGGAATAATCTCATAAATGCACAAAATTGAGTAAAGAAAAATAGTATTATTATTTTTTTTTTTTTAAGGAAACTTGAAGAGGAATGATATAAATTTGTGCGTGTGTTAAAGTGTGTTGCTCTAGTTTTAATTTGAAGAGAAAAGTGTCAGTAATTTCGATGTATTCTCAAGCATGACTCGTTTTACCTCTCTTATCGTGGATCCATTCATGTGGATAATATATTATTAGCGATCTCAATGGATCCTCGATGGAGTGTGGCCTAAGGTGATCAACTTCTCGACAAAGACAACATGTGAAAATTCTAATGTGAATACAACGAAGTAAAATTTATTTCGACTGAATTTCAGTCATAATAATCCTCGATTTGTTTTGTTTTTTTTTTTTTTTGTTTTCTTCAATAATTCTTTCCGGAAAACAGAAATTTGTACAACACATATTACTTGTATTACAGAGAGAAATGTTTCAGCTCATAACATGTACTTGAAGAATTATGAGAATTTATTTTGTTTCTTGAAATGTGTCTTAGAGGAAAGTTCACATATTTGAAATTCATCAAGACGAAATGTGAAATCCGTAAGAAAGACTCGTGCAGTTAGTAAAACTCTCGTGGAAAAAATTATATATAATTAAAAAGAATATTAGTTGTAATATTGACGACTAATTTTGTTGCGAATATTTTGCGAACGAGATGAGTACGTAAAAATATCGAATCGACGTCTTTCGCGGAATGAAGAGTAGTTGATCATCTTATAAATGTTTTTTTATCAAGAAACCCGTCTGTGTGCATCCCGGCGGAAAACCCGGGCGTAAAAACAAAAAAAAAAAAAAGAAAAGCCTTGGGAGAAAACGCCCCGGGAGCGACAAGCGGGTGCGAATCTTCGGTTATTTCTTTTCACCATTATTTAGTGACTAACATCGTTTGAGCTTTGAATAGTACCTTGATCAAAACGGTGTATGTCATGTGTAAGATATACTTGGGTGTGGGAGTACCACTGGGGATCGGCGACGCATTGGACGATCTGTCTCCGTTGCGACGAGGCTTTCTGGATTATTTTAAACAGAAAGCGAGTGTTGCAAACAATTCGTGCCGATCGTTGAAAAGTAAACGCAACATTTGCGTCGCGTGCCATCATCTGTTTGAATCCGTTTTTTGCGGAATTATCAAGATCGGTTATAGAGATCAGTTAGTCGGCACTACTTCGGAAGCGCATCGGAGAAGACAAGTCCAACCGCGTTTCCGGTCTCTCAACGACGCGCTCTACGCGTGCTCGACGCGAACGGGGATTGCAATCTGTCAAAAAAAAAAGAAAAAGAAAAAGAAAGATCGCTCATCCTCCCGTAAACCGCGTCGAGACGCGGACGAAACGCGCCGGCACTCGTCCTTTCTGGCGGTGTGGTACCACGTACCATGTTGGCTTAGATCGAACACACACACACGCCATTCGCGACCTGCAAAAATTTGACAGATCTGCATTTCGCATCGCTTTGTGTTGCAGCGTATCCGGTGGCGCCGCATCCGCCGACCGGCTTTGTCCCCGCGCCGACGCAACCTCCGACCTACGGTGGTAAGCAATTGTTTTTTTCAATTTTCTTAAATCCGGAAAGCCTGTTAGTTCTTCGTCTGTGTCATAAGAACTCAATGGTTCAAATGTAATTGCATGTGCTTACATTAACTGTCGAATGATAACGTTTCCCCACAGTTGCAGGCGCCGCACCCTATGGAGTATTTCCCAATCAACCTCAGTTATACGCGACGCAAGGCCCGCCGCCGCCGACGTACGATCAGACTCTTACGCATCCTATGGTGAGTAGCTGTGTTTCATTTTTGTTTTTGTTTGAAAATTATAAAAAAAAAGAAAGTTTACCTGAAACGTCGTTGAAACCTCAATCTGTTTAGATGTATCAGCCAATGTACGGACAAGGATATCCATTACAATATTATCCACCGGGATATCCTTTGCAATATTATCCGCCGTTAGCGACAACAGCGTATTATCCTGCAACCGCTATGCAGCCGGCTCCCGTTAGGCCCACAATTATGGTACCTGTAAGTACTGATGTTTATTTTTTAAATAAGTATCACAAATAACAATTGTTTTGTTTCTACGACGCGTAACAAATAATCGCGCACTTTTTTATTTTTTCACTTGAATGTTCTGATGCCGAAAATTTTGTGTGATTACGCGTATTTCGCAGAATGGTTTCGACGGTACTCGATTTGACGGCATCTCGCAACCGGTGCTGCCACCGCCGCCACCAGGAGTGGCCGCAAATGCCGCTCAGCTGGCTGCAATGGCCGGCCACAGCGTCGCCTTGTCGCAAAAGAAGGGTTCGTTCTTGGGAGGAGGAACGGAGGGCGGTTATACCTTTTGGTAAACCACCAAAACCACCTTTCCTAACACGTATACATTCAAAAAAAAAAAAAAAAACACCACGTACACACTTATACAAAACACCTACGTTAACTGTCGGAGGCGCTGTGTTGTCGAAATGACAAGATCATGTAGGCAAATTTCCGTTAGAGCTCTGCTTTTCTCACCGTTATTGGAAGCAGCTTTATGCATTAAAAAAAAATAATATACTGTGTGTGCGCGGACCGATCACACATACACATTACATATACGTACCTATATATACACAAACACACAACACAACATGGTACTAAGGCAGCAACCGTGAGAGTTCCCACGCGATTTACATACGGCGATATTTGCGATCGATAGAAGTGATCCAATGATCTCAAGGACATCGCTGCCGTCTTGGTGATCGATCTGCGCATCTCATGTACTGTTGAACTGCAGAGAATCGTCCCAGCCGAGGAAGATTCGGACGCGACGACGCTCATCACACACTCGCAAAAACTAATTCCTTGAGAGCTCATCATCGTTCTGTGAAGAAGCCGGGACAATGTGAGCAGTGCGAAAGTTTTGACGGATACCCCGTGAGATCCGAAAACTTACGTGCAAGACTGCCCCTCCCCGGGATACAAGAATACCGAGAATCTGTGGCTAACGAGGACTCGAAGCGTTATCGAACCATGGATCCGAGGTAACAGGAATTCAGAACTTTCGCAATTAAAACTTTCCTACAGGCTGTATGCGAATAATAATAATAATAATAATAATAATATTATATATTATAAATAATAATGGATGATGATGATAATAGATCCCAAGGAATAATATGACATATATAATATATGTATATTTTTCGAGTTCCGAAAATTCATAGGTCTAAAAAACTCATCAGAAAGAGAATATTGTTAACGCTTCTCTAACGCTTTTTTTTTTTTTGAAAAATTCAAGTTTTTATGAAACAAACAAATTTCTGAATATATATATAGATTCAAGAACTCGAATTATACACTGTACAACATTTATTTTTTTTTTTTGCTAATTGATAAGGAGAGATGATTTTTGCAGATTGTGACACGTCGAGTTCAAATCCGATTTCGGAATTTCGTTAGGTCGTGTCAGAATTTTAAGATATTAAGAAAAAATTGAAAGAAACTTCTGAGATCAGATTTCGAAGTTCGAATGCTTTAGAATCTTTAAAAATCATCTTTCTTCAATGAGAAGTAAACCAAAAATGTTAAATTTGCGGTACAGTTTTATTTATGGATTCGAAACATTTTAATAATGAAAATACCAAGTTCAGTTAACTTGTTAAAAACACAGTATCGCGTCCAACAATTAAAAATCTTGTAACAAATTAATGCTGGGCATAAACGTGTTGAGCAAATAAAGCAGTGATTAACTTATGATCTCGACTTAATCAGAATTCAAGATATTTAAACTCTCTCTCTAGTTTCAGTGGCTTTTATTACTTAAGATTCCAAAACTTTGGAAATTTTAAGTTTCTCGACTAAATTTTGTAAAATTTAGTTACCGAGAGTGTATGTTTGACGAAATAAATACTAAGGATCTATGGTCGTAAAAGTTTCTGAGGAATCTCATGTCTTCGGTATCTGTTTTCTGAGAACTTGCGTCTTCGGCAACCTGCAAATCCCATGGGCTCCACGGTATCCCGAAGGCTCAAAAAAACAAAAAAACAAAAAAAAACAAAAAAAAAACAAAAAAAAAACCAGTCAAATAATGTGGGTGTCCCACAGGAACAAATTATTGCGAGAACGTTAATTTAAGCTCGAAGGACTAAACTTTCTTAGTTAGATCAACGAAAAGGTGGACTCTCTAATGCCACTAGACAAGGAACGACGAACGTCGTTGCGCTCATCGAACGAAGAAGAAAAGAATCAAGGATAAAGAAAGAAAAAATAGAAGTTCAATATTGATGATTGTAGAAGCTCACAAGACATAATTGCGTTGATATTTATATTTAAGTTATTGTTATTTAAACAATTTATTTGCAGACCTTCTTTATAGACAGAAAACCATCAGTGCGGTGTTTCAACGATTAATTTTGTATGAAGAAAAAAAAAAAAAAAAAAAAAAAAAAAAAAAAAAAAAAAAAAAAAAAAAAAAAAAAAATAGGAGAATGAGTGAAAGAGAGAGAGAGAAAATGTGAGAGTATACGAGAGAAAAAGCGAGGAAAAAGAAAAGAAAGCAAAAGTGAAATGAGTTTTATATCACGGAAAAAAGTGTGCAATAAACTTAAGAATCTATTGTAACAATACAAAAAAAAAAAAAAAAAACGATATTAATTGAAGCTGAGAAGTGTACTTGTTATTACATTTTGAATGAGTGAGTGAGTGAGAGAGAAAGAGTGTGAAAGAACATCGCGTGGATGCGAACTTGAAGAGAGAACGAGCGATTGGGAAAACAATGAGTTGAAACGAAAATGTACCACTGCGATGATCAATTGTATCAGTTAATAAAATGCTATGATCATCCAATTCTCGTTAACTGAATTTTGTTTTTTTTTTTAGCAATAATTTTTCTTTATATATCAACTATATATACACACATACACAAACTTTACTGAACACAAACTGTAACAAAAATAATTGAATAAACTGAATGAACATAATAAAACAAAAACCAAGTAAAGTATATCTTCTAACGATCACGTTTTCGAAACGTGATCGTATCGAGACTTACGATGTAATTTTATTCGGTTGGTGAACGCAAATTATTGTGCAATTTCTATGATAAAAAAATATTTAGAAACTATTAAGATAAAAACTTATATAAAATATTAAAGGTTCAGATCTAGTAATTTAAGTGTCGCTTTTTCAAAGTGAAAATCTTCATGCAATACACATTGCATCGTTTTTACGTCAGTTGTTAAATTGTATTTGTTTATTCACAGAATAATATTATAAAAATATAAAGAAGCATTTTATAAAAAGAATCCTTGAAAGATGAGAGAGAAATATTTTTGTTACAGTAACTTAAGACTAGCATACTTTATACATTTCGATTTCACCTAATTTTATATCGGCATCTTCATAAGACTCTTTTGCTGCTGCGTCAATTGCGTGATGTCAACCACTTTCGGCATTTGACCCTGACTAAGTTCCAGCTTCAACAACGCGTCTAAATTCTCGATTTGATGTTGCGCCTTGCGCAGACTCTGAAAGAAAATTTAGAGACTTGAAAAAAAAAAAAGATACTCTCGAGACATCAATTGTCCCGAATTCACTCGACTCACCTGTCTCAATTCGTCGCTTATCTGAGGATTCGATTTTGCGAGTTTCTTCTTTTGCGAAAATTCTTGCACTGTAAATCCGAGAAATTTCTCTAGAATCTAAAGAAAATTCAACATTCTTATTTAAACAAAATTAAAAACAATTGATTTAAGCGAGATCATATACTCAAGAATCTTACTTAGATTGTCTATTCTCTTATAGCTTTTACCTCAGAATCGAAACAGACTTCCACGCTGGAAGTACTGTCCGCGATCAGTGCCGTTACCGTCCAGCATTTACCCTGTTTCGATAACGTCGAGTGTTTTTTCACTTGACCTCTCACTGTCCTGTACATTTTTCCCGTGATAGGTTCTTGCAACACGTCGCTCAAGTTATCACAAATTTTTTTCTGTAATTGGGACGTACTCGGTTTAAATAGCGTTTGTCCGACTGTTCTTGAAGAAGTTCCCTTTACGAAAGAATGAAATAAAAAATTACATAGTGACCTTAATATCACAAAAAAAAAAACAAATTCGTTTAATTAAAAAATATAATACCGTGAGATTTTTGTTTTGAGTCGTTGACATGTTTATAGACATTTGTTTCTTAACTGCCACCGGAGTATCGTGATCAATCGATCTCTTGGCCATTGGCTTAAACATTGGCTTAGACATTGGCTTAGGCATTGGTGGCTTAAAGCATGTTTCAGTTTTATCCTTCGACGAGTTTCCACTTTGTTGTTGTCTAAAATATGACAGCGACAAATAAATACACACGAAACACTAAGTAAAAGTGTTATGAGATGTAAGAATGAACCTCCGCGGCTCTTCTGGTACTGTAATTTCGCAATCATTGAAGTCGAAATCGTCGTCGGGAAATTCCGAAGCGACTTTATTTGCAACAGGATTTGTAAGAGGCGTTCGTTGATTGCGAAAATCGCGCGTGAAAGTTGATTCTGTTTCGATCATAATTATGTCATCGTTCGTGTCACATCTTTCGCTCTCTCTTCGTGCCGGCACGGGTTTCGTAGAAGGATCACTGGGCCTAAGCAAGCAGATAAGCGAAAGACAAGTAGACTAAAAGTGGACTAAAAAACTGACTTACGTTTTATCCGTAATACCAACCAATCCTCTAAAGGTTCGAAATCTATATCTTCCAAGAGTTCTTCCATAGATTCTCTCGCTTCTTCCGCAGGTGGCTCAGGCCTCTGGTCGCGCGTACTCGTGTTGCCAACAGTTTTATCTTCCTGACTCAGTCGCTCAATCACCGTCACCGCTTCTAAGTCGACGGTGTTCTCGAAATCATCGTCAAAGAAATTGTTCTCCCCGCCAGAATCTTGCGTTACACTTTGAGCATTGTGATTCGAAACTCTAAGCGGTCCATTGTCGTTATAAGGATCAGGATTTTCCGTTTCTCCTCTAAACAACAAAGTAAAATTACAAGCGCTGTCGAGCTGTAAAACTATGATACACATGTAAACAGAATAATTTGAGCTTTACAGGGCTCTAGCCAAGACATTCTCCAATGCATTCAGCTTTAACAAGGATTCCACCTCTCCGCCAACTTCTTTGTATTTGCCATCTTCCAAAAGAATAACGCCGCGTCTACAACTGACCGGACCGATAATCATTATCTTATAGCCAGGAAGCAGTGTACTCTGTGTGCAAAGTTGCTCATAAGATATCGTTGTTTTACTTCTGCAACTTCAATAAAAAGTAATAAAAACAAAAATACAGAAAACATCTTACAGTCATTCGTTCAAGTGGCTTGTATTCTATTGCTGTGACATCCTGCATTCCATCAGTGAGACAGAGTTGCATCATTCTTCTAGCTTTGGGCTCATACTCGGTGAACTTCTCTTTCTCTGTCACCTCTATGTTTTCACTGTTCACTTTGCGGATCTCACACAGCTGCTTGTACTTGGAACTTGCTATATCGTACATCTTGTCTACCTAGGCTCACATGATCTTCACATGTACAATATCCGGATCTTCAAAGTGAAAAGTGTTGCCACAGCAGAATGCTTATTTCTCAATGCTCACCTGAAGAATATAAGTACCGGTCAATACAGTGTGAACCTGCTGGACTAGATTCTTCGGCAGGCAGCCAGTCTCATTGCTGATCTCTCGCAGATCGCTCAATTGCCACTGGCCTTCCACAAATTCAAAAACATGTCTGTCAGTCATCTACAAAATAACAACAGCAAGATTTTAAAACCAAGACTTAGTCAATTAACAAAATTGCAAGTGATTCATAGTTTCCAAGTTATTTTTTGTAACAATTGTGATTGATAACATGCATGATAAAATAAATCGTACTTCGTTGGCAGCTTTACCACTGATAAAAAATTCCACACAGTCTCTCAGCCACGCATCGTTCATCACATAATGCTTTGCATTCAGTTGGTTTTTTACACGCCTCAGCAAGTTCGCATTCATGTTTGCATTTGCGCGTTTTTCTCCTCTTCGTTTTTGTAACACTCGAGAATAAGTGTGTGTGCAAGATTTCTCGTTTTAAAATTGAAAATCGAATTTTTCCAATTCAATATTAATTCCGATACAGTGTAGTCGTGTATTTCGTTGAGTAGAATACAGAGGATTTAATAACGTCAAACATAGAGTGACGGTCTATTGTGTTTTAAAAGAACCATCGTACCGCTAAAACGTGTACGTATGTACACCCTGTTCCTGAAAACTCACTGGTCTCTCTTCGATCATCATGTCAGTAGATACAGTAGATTCTTGTTGACATCTTTGATCTGAAATGGTTGGCCTCTTCCTTTGGATCTATTGTAGATATAAAAGTTATCACCAATTCGTTAGGCAATAAGCGCAAAACAATGTCTCAGCTGTTGAACCCGCGGCCAATCAAATCGTAGCTACCACACGCACATACACTGAGACGAGAGATTTGATTGGCTGACGCAAGTTTACGCTTCGTGTAAAATCAGCTTAAATATTTAATTGCCGGCAATATGGACGCCGGTCCATACCTGCGCGATCATGCGCGGTGTGCGATTGGTGTGGTCGCGGTGCCGTGCGCGCCGCCGCCATTTGCAATTGCTAGCAAGGGGCCAGCGCACGGCAGGCACGGCACACGCGGTCGCCGTTAACACGCCGTAAGCCGTCCGTCACTACCTGTTCGCGCGAATTGATCCTTCGCGATGCTCTTCGCTGGCCCTGCCCCGTCAACCGTTTGCCGCCGCGGTTGAACGCTTGCGTGTAGGTGAGTGCCGCAGTAGTGTGAGGCGGTTCCGATGACAGCTGCGCACGCGTACGCGTGTGTGCGTACGTGCGTGCGTGCGTAGCGTGAAATATATACACACCAACACCGTGCGCGCTTTCGCGTGTACGGATGTGTACGTTGCGTGCTTGTGTTGTGTGCGCGCAAGAGTGCTTGAATCGTTGCCCTCTCTCTGTTCCTCCCTGCTCTTTATTTCGCTTTTTCCGTCTGTGTGTGTGTGTGTATGAGTGTGTGTAGAGAGTGTGTCTCACACAAACGTAACCTAACCTAACCTAACCTTTTCGTTATCGCTGGAGCGCTCTCAGCGGATCGGCGTGCGCGATGATGGGTTACCTCTAGCCGTTATCAAACGAGGGTCCAGCGTCAGCGCGCCTTGTTTGGGATAATCCACTTCGCTGCTACACCGCGTGCTACAACACCAATAAATTTAGAGCATCGGAAGAGAAGCCGTGTTCTTGTTTTCCTCCTCTCTTCGTCTGCGTTCACACCTCTACGTTATTAGAGCCATGGCCTCCTCTAACCGCGGCATCCAGATCGGTTCCGGCTGGTTCCAGACCAAAATTAATCTCAGGCCGCAACACCGGGGTGTTCACTTAGTCACCGAGGAGATCCTCAGGCAGGTCCCTGAGCTCTGCCAATTTTCTATCGGTCTCTGCCATATTCAAAGTAAGTTTCGCCTCGGTTCACCTGCTTAACCTATATACCTCTTGTCAGAATTGAAAAGTGCTAAAAAGATCCAACAAAAAATGGGCCAGAGACACGTTAACACAATCCTTAAACAAACCCTGTAATGAGAAATACTTTAATGTCAACTTATTGAAATTGGTAGTGCTTTTGAACAAGTAAATTTTGCACTGAATGGATATGTGCAGTAGTGCAGTTCTAAATATAGTTCCAAGTGATAAAAAATGTATGTTTAGATACAATGCAATATCCCGGTGTGTGCTGTGTTTCAAATATGTTTAAAATGTATGAAACTGAATGTTTTAAAGCCAAGTGAACGTTGTTTGAAAGTTTTGTTTAGATTAATACAATTTGAAAATAAATTTCAATTGCTTATGTGTAATTTGTATTTGTAAATTTGCTCAATTTAGATAAAAACATTCCTCAGTTGTTAATTATCAGCTTGATCAAATAAAGTTGTGACTCTGTGTTCACTATTTGCTTCATAAATAGATGGACAAACTAGTGTTAATCACTGTTTTTTTACACTTATTGGCAAGAGATGTACTTTCTTATTATATATTAAAGAATCACATATGTATGTATAAGAGAAGTAAATAAGAAATTTTTTTTTTTGGTGGAACAGTAAATGCTAGATTACTTCTTTTCTATAGTTCTCCATACCTCAGCTAGTTTAGCATTAAATGAGAGCTGGGATCCAGATGTAAGAGATGATATGGAAATGATGCTTAACAAAATAGTTCCTGAGGGTTTAGATTACAGACATAGCTGTGAAGGACCTGATGACATGGTAAGTTAAGAAAGCTCTTGTAGTTTATTTTCTTAATTGAAAATCTCTATTTCGGTTTATAAGAAAGTAATGTGTATATAACTTTTAATTTTTATTTTCTTTATGTGTGTTATACTAATTTATTATTTTTCTTATTGTTTTACAGCCAGCGCACGTAAAGGCTTGTTTCTTGGGTTCTTCGTTAAGTATCCCAATAACTGATGGTAAATTGGCACTGGGCACGTGGCAGGGTATCTGGTTAGGCGAACACCGCGACCACGCCGGCAGCCGTAAGCTGGTGGTAACATTGACCGGTGTCTTAAGGGACTCCGCACGCAGCCCTCTTAGCCCGGTCAGTCCCATCGCCTCTACTAGCAGCTAGGACCACTCGCACCCCCGAAGGCGTGGCAAACGTCAGCCGCGCGCGTCCATCTCGAGTGACTCAAGCTAGCAGCCGCTTCAAGCTCTAGTCAAGTTCTCTAAGAGTACAATCCATTGAAAAAAAGTGAGTCGGATATCTCACGGACTTATCCAATGCCCAGAGAGAGAAAGAGAAAGAGAGAGAGAGGGAGAGAGTGAAAGAGAAAAAAAAGAAAGAAAGAGAGAGAGCCACCACCATTAGCGATCAACCGAGTCCTTGGCGTCCTCCGCGTCAACTATTAAACGGACAAACCGGGATCGCGCACTGTTCAAGACTTCTGTGCGTGCGTGTATGTGCTTCAAAGTTTTGTTCATGTCTCTGATGTCATTCAGCAAGAGTATATATACATACACACATATATGTAACAAAGAGCTATTGAGATTGTTGAAAGTTCCTCGGAAAGGGGGATAATTTGTGAGACGATAAAAGTTTTTGAGCTTTCTTCTTGTCGAGTCTTTTACGCTCGCAAGACCCGCGAGGAATTTACAGTTTTTACAAGGGCTGATATAATTCTCCTTCACAGCCCGGGAATTCAAATTCTAAAGAAATTTTTACTCTACCGGTCGCATTAAGAAGGAAGATCTATTAAAAAAAAAAAAAAGAAACACTCGAATTTGAAGTCGCGAAATATAAAATATCTAAAAGACTGAGAAAGTGTTATCGACACACCGTGTCAGTTCTGAGAGAATTCTAAAAGTCCAGGAACGTGCGAGTTTCGATAGTTTTTGGACATTCAATTTCTTACAAAGACGCCGGAACTTTGCAACAACTCAAAATGCTTCATTCTCATTTCTTCATTACTGATTTTTGTTTTTTAACGCGTTGACCACACGGAATATCCGATACAATAATAATATTAATGATACTAATATTAATAAAGATAATGATAAAAAAGAAGGAAATACAAAGGGAGACGAAGAAATGAGGGAAGAAGTGAAGGAAAAAAAAACTGCCATGCGCGTCTCATTTAAAAACAAACTGTGAAATAAACGCGAGCATTCCAGCGCTCTTCCGCCTCGCTCTTAAAGAGGGAAGTGAGCGAAAAAGTGAGGAAGCTACTCAAATAAAAAAAAACCACACACAAAAAAACCAAAAAAAAAAAAACCAAAAAAAAAAACCAAAAAAAAAAAAAAAAAATTGTACAAAACCACCTTAAACTCCTTTAATGACTGATATCTTGACGCGGTAAAAGGCCTTAAGTATGGCGTTATTAATGAAGCAATTAATAAAGCGCATACAACAAAATTCAGTCTTGCAAAAAATTAAATAAATTTTTTACAAATACTCTCATAAAATAAGTAAAAACTAGATAAAACATTTGAAAATTCTTACATATTTATTACAATTGCCTGAATGTTAATGAGTACTTCATACAAAAAAATACACATATCAACACAAAGTAAAAAAATTTGGAAGAACAGACAGTATACTAGTTATCTTATATTAGTGATACAAGTTTTTGAATGACATTTTCTTTTCAAACTAAGTCTTATTTACATTTGCCATTTAGAATTTTGTTATTCTGATCCCAAAATTCATACTCAGGGCCTTAAAACTATATGCATATAAGCTTTTTTATATACTTTGGGCTACATTTTATGTCTTTGGTCCGCCATA
>QVOA01017061.1:0-23866 GCA_014825685.1 Pseudomyrmex cubaensis | reverse complement strand
CAACTAAATTTTTTGCTCGATATTGACCTTTTCTGTACCTTATTTTGTATTTTACAACACGAGCGTTCTATATTTCTTTATCTTTTTTGAAAAAATTGATAAATGCTCATAGAGTTAATGCACAATAGAAGATGTACATATATCATTCGTTAATGGATATATTGTAAATTTATTTCTCTATGATTAGGAATTAGTTTATTTAAAAAAAAAAACAGATTATCTTCTCTGTTTCTTTGTGAGTGGTTTAGGGTCAAAACGTATGATCAATCAAATCATTAATCAAACATTTGCAATTTTATATTTGTCTATAGATAGACACATTTCTTACGTGTTTACTACATTGCTTGACTCCGCATATTTACGCAGATTTGCATATTACATTAGTACACGCGTAAAATGACTTATTTATTACATAGTGCCAATTTTAATACATAGTGCAGTGTTTTCTGTTAATTTCTAATAATAAAGAGCTTTTTATTCATTTTCTCGAGAAATTATTACATTATCTGAGACAAATCTAGCCAAATACATTGATTCCAAATAGATCGATCAAATCAGAGGAATTGTTAAGTGATAAAGAAAAAATTATAAAACACATTATACTTTGTACGATATAAAACACATTATAAATATACAAATAAAAAATATACATATATAGTTGATATATTATTTGACGTATTATATCAATTGAATACAAAAGTGCTCACAAACTCAATAAGGTTTTTTTATTTTCTTACACACGTGTTTCTTCTGAATATAATTAATGAAACAGTATGATACAATCGTACTTTGTGTGAACTAACATCAAAGGCGAGTTCACGATTAGATACGCGACATGAGCATATGAACCACAATATTAAGACTATCGATCACACACGTTTCTAATAATGTTTTAACACAGTGACTGCCGTGCTGTTTGTCCTATCGGTGATTTTGATGTTGCTTCACAAATATTTATATATACAAAATATTGTTGTGTGTAATTATAGTCATTTTAATCAATTGTGGATATGTTTTTACTATATTAATTATTCTATATTTTTCCATCATTAGAAAAAAAAAATTATTTACAACTAATTGTTGAGTAAATAAATACGCATGATAATCAAAATGTTACTACATCATATTTGAGAATGTAGGTGTACATTTGAAAATGTGTGTGTGTACAGAATGTTTCGAAACTGAAGATCACACACAAAAAACCACATAGCCAAAAAATGAATTTGCTAAGTGCAAGTTTTACGTAGAATATATAGTTTTGACATTCAGTTTAGAAAAAAACATTCTGCATATATACACACAAAAAGGCATACACACGTATTTTATACGAATGTGTTAATAGAAAAACTAAATTCGAGTTTCATATTTTACGTAATTTATTAATTGTATATAGAACGACGCAGAAGACCATTTTATCACCATAAAAGGTAATTAAGAAACGTTAATTTACACATTATCAGTATTTTCGAGAATAAAAAATACACTGTGCGTTTTAATAAACTTCGATTTAAAATTGTTTTAATAACAAATAATCTCCCACAGATTAATTTACACAGTTCTGAAATCCTGTGGGAAACAGATATGAGCAAATAAAGAATCGTTTCAATTTGAAAGTGTCAAACAAAGCTCTATATAGATAATGTGAGCAAAGGATAAATTTAAAACAATGGCTCGGACGATTAGAATCAAAGCATGACTTTAATTGAACTGAAGAATATTTTTCATATGTATCATTGCGATCGCAGCATTTGTCTTCAGCTAATCGTGCGTGTAAAACATTTAACACATTTGAGACCAACGTCCTAACAAAACTATCTCCAGAATCCAATATGGTCCACATGCTCATTGACCCACATGCTGAGTCACCGACTAAACGAGTGAGGCATTACATGACCCATATGCTGAGTCATCGGTCTCGAATGTGTTAACAAAATAAGTTTTAACTTTCTAGACTGCGATATTGCTATGTATCATAATCTTCGTCGATGTTAGCAGTGCGAGCGAAGTTTGAGGTCGGTTGATTGCTTACGCTCGGATTAACTTCCGTATAAAAGTTTAACTGATTAATTTGAAAGGGTTCAGGTACTGATATCTGAAACTCTGGAATTTGCGAGTGTCCTCCTACTGTTACTTTGCTACCTTGATTACTAAGATTCAAATTGCTTGGAATTGTGGTCAACCCGTTATCTTTCACATTCCTGTTATCTACATTAGTCTCGGCATTGATTGGTACTCCCACATGTTTTTGATATCTGTTGGAATACAAAGTGTAATTTTATGTGTAGATTTTCAAGATAAATGAGCCATCACACAAAACACTTACTCTGACGAATCAGATTGCTGTATTGCAGTTGTATTTGATACATTCATTTGCAATGAACTGGAAGTTTCTGGAGATGTAGATACTTCATCATCCGGTCCTGATACATCAGGCAGAGATTTTACTAGATCTTTCAAAAAGTCAAATCGACTTTCTGACAAGATACATTGTTTCCTAAAAACAAGCTAATGTAAGAAATATCTTATGTAAAAAGAAACACATTAGACTTGTCCAAGTTCTTTGGCAAAATACTTGAACAGATCTATAATATATCAAACCTATTATTTACATGTGAGATGGACTGAGCGTCTTGGCATTTTTGGCATTTGTGATCTGCATGGTTTTTGTTAACAAAGATTGTACAAATAACTCTAAGGTTCTAGGTAAGCTTTATTAAGGACAATTCTTGTGTGAATTCTTATGTGACATATAACAATTCAGCAGAACTCACTGTTTAGTGACTGCCATGTATAATGTACCTTTTTAAATCTAAAATAGATCTTGCAGAAGAAGCATTAAGTCATCAATTTAGCTGACAAAGTGCTTAATAAGCTGAGTTCTGCTGAAATGCAGCATTGGTTTTAGATATCTATATAACAATTATATGTGAACAAATTTTTGTTTGAAACAGACATCAGGAAAGGATATAGATTATAATTGGCACCGCCTGAGCGACTTTCCCGACTTCCTCGTCCGTCTGCATGATCTTCTTAATACGACCCTGACAACATACGCGGGAGGTTAGAGTTATGCGTCAAATCATGCGTCAAAGTTCGCTCGCTACGATTGGAAAATACTATTTTCCCAGACAAAATCAACAAATCATGTGTTCACCATCGGAGGCGCGAATAATAACTGATAAACCGATTTGTAATTGAAAAATTTTTCTTTTATCGGTTATCATCGAACAGTCGCTACGCGACGACGGCGAAAAAGATGCGAAGTGCGTTCGCTTACCGCTGGAAAACGAGCGTTATATTTTTTCTTTTTGCTTGGCATATTGTGGTATTTCCAGACACAAAGGATCCCACGGCACACGCACGCACGCACGCACGCAACACGGCGATACGATACTACGTGATTCCGTATAAACAAACAGAACAACGAAATTTTATACGAAAAGGGGGTTAAAGTTCCTCTCGTTGGTTTTGCGCGTGCGCGAATAAAAAAGGGTTGTTCTGAAATCGTATGGTGCTGGTACGCTTCCGAAACGATTAATGACGTCACTTCGATAAATCAAACAATATGACTGATCGATTTGTCAAATTCGACGTTATTAAACGCCGCGGGATCAATTCAATCCACATCGATCGAAAACGCTGTTACTGTTTTTGCGCATTTAGGACCAGTTTTTAAAGTTTAAAGGTCTTTGATATATACAATGTAATTATACAGATTGCGAGTCGATATTTTCATACCGTAATGATAGTGAGGGTAACTTAGCAGACTGTAGTTATAGTCAGAGTAATGGGTTTATAAATCGCTCCTGAAGAAAAATAATGACGTTATTTGTTAAATTGACCAATTCTACAGCTCGATTTACTCCGATTGTTTCAGGAGCAATTAAAGCAAGTCGGAAACGCTATATGAATGACGCACATATGTTAATTTACATGGGCTGCATTTTGATATTCACTGCACAGTAAAAATCTACATCTCACGTCACATGTGCTATAGATTTCCAGACTGACAGTGAATATCGGAACGCAGCCACAACAACTTGATGAGTCTTTCCCGCCAAATCTATCAATGGCTCCCGAACAGCTGTCTTCGCAACTACACTTCCTGCACTGTAACATTTCTTCTCTTTCTTGAAAGAGCTCAAGAATATGTCTGTCTTATTTCAAGTGTAGAGGGAAAGTGTAGCGTATTATATACACAAGAGCCAAGTCTCTGACAGGACAGATGATTTGGAGTTCTGATCTACTGTATCTATTGCAATCTGGAGTAGTGCGTAAAAATGAAAAGAACTGCGAATAATATTAATCGTCAGTTGTGTTACTTGTGATTTTAAGAAGATTGAACAATGCAACCACGTGATGTAATTTATTAAATTTTTTGTGTAAGAGGGAAAAATTTTCTAGAAGAGATGGCGAATCTTGGCAAAAGAATCGTTGTTTTAATAGATATGGATTGCTTCTTTTGTCAAGTTGAGACAAAGTTGCAACCGCAATATCAGGGACACCCGCTCGCCGTCGTTCAATACAATCAATGGCAAATGGGCAAGTAAGAGAAGCTTTATGTAGTTTGTGAAATTTCTCTTGAGTAAATAACAGCAAATCAATATTAAATTTATTAATATTTTTGACAGAATAATAGCCGTTAATTATGAGGCAAGAAAGTTTGGAGTAACCAGACACATGAGAGGCAAAGAAGCCAAAGAGATATGTCCCGATATAATTTTAGTCACTGTGCCGTGCCTTCGTGGAAAAGCAGACACATCTAGGTAGCAAGAAGTTATTAGAATAAATCTTGTATGAAAGTAATATAACATTATTTCTCACGCATCTCATACAATGACAAATATTTTGTCTATTAATTAATTTTATGCTGTCCTTATACAGATATCGAAAAGCTGGTCATAAGGTTATTGAAGTTATAAAGAAACATTGTAATGTAATAGAACGTGCCAGTATTGACGAGGCATATCTTGACATTACAGATGTGGTAGACAAGAGATTAGCTACAAACAAAATTTCTCCTAAAGAATTAATGTTATTACTTGCAAATACGTACATTGTAGGCTATTCAGAAATTAATAAAAATGACGAGGGTAATGTGTTATATGTATATGTTGCGTTTATAAATGTGTGAAAACACATTTGATTATAATATACAATGCGTTAATATTTCAGTGGAGAGAAAAAAGGGGCTGGAAACTTGGATAGAGGATTCCTTTAAGGAATTGCCTGATAGTCAAGCTCAGAAACTTGCTGTGGCTGGTGTAATAGTTGAAGAAATAAGGGCTGATATATATAAAGAAACTGGATTTAAATGTTCAGCTGGAATATCGCAGAATAAAGTTAATATCTTTTATGTGTTGTACAGAGCATATAGTTTACATAACTTTGTTTAACTACTCGTTACTATTCCAAAAACCAAAGACCATGTGGACCATTACAGCTCGCATCACTTGATTTACTTAATTTTTAGATATTAGCCAAATTGGCATGTGGACTACACAAACCAAATTGTCAAACAATTTTGCCCGAGGCGGCGGTTCCGAGTTTTTATTCGACCTTTCCGGTGAAGAAAGTTCGAAATCTCGGTGGAAAATTTGGCGACGTCGTAATTGAATCTCTGGGTTGCAACGTCATGGGAGACTTGTTGCATTATTCGTTGGAATATTTACAAAAAACTTTTGATGAAAAAACAGGGTGAATATAGAATTTTACTTATAAAATGACATTTGACAATAATCCTAAGAAATTATCATTATTTCTGACAATTTACAATTGCAAATCTTCAGGTTTTGGTTATACAATCTTGCCCGAGGTATAGACAACGAGCCCGTTACTAACAGACTGTTGGCAAAGTCTATTGGAGCGTATAAAACGTTTCCTGGAAAGCATGCTACTTCGGAAGTGGTAAGACAACAAAGCACGTTGTAAATGAAAATTGTATAAACAAACAAGCATTTATTTTGTGTATAGCTGAGGCACTGGGCCGGTGATCTGGCTGCTGAAATTTGCGAACGACTGGAACAAGATCTCGCGGAGAATCATCGACGCGCGACGTTGCTCATCATCTCTTACACTTACTATCAAAATGGAAGTACCGTATCTCAAACGCGCTCGCTCACTTTAAATTCGTACAAACCGGAAAAGATCGCGAGCCAATGTGTGGATGTTATCACAAAATCGACACAATGTCCGGTGACGTGCATGGGTATCAATGCCAGTAAGTTTGTACCGGCAAAGGAGAGTAACAGCTTCTTAAAATTTTTTAAAACCGTCGAATCGAGAGACGAAGACGGTGATAAAGTGAATTCTGAAATTGACAAATCGGATAACTTATCCAGAGACAGAAGAAGTTCTCAATCAACAAACATAGACGCGAAAGAAGAGAAAACTGTTACTTCTATTGTTAGCAAAGAAAAGGAAGCGATAAAAACAGAAGAAAAAAAGTCCGAAAAGAGCAAAGAGTTAGCTACTATTGATTCAGTTGCAACAGCTAACAAGCCAAAGAAGAAAAATAAGAGAATCGTCAAAACTTCGTTAAATAAGTGTACGGAAGATTCGCCCACGTCGCAAAAAGTTTTCAAGCTGATTCAGGTGTGCAACGAGCGCGACAAGAACAAACGTTTGTCGGGCGTGACAGTAGACAAGAACGATTTTCAGGATTCGTTCTTTATGAATATATATAAGACGAAAAAAGAAACATGTTCTGATATTGATACCGTGGAAGAGTCAGAAGATGAGAAAGAGATTGATAAAGAAGATGCGCATAGTGAAAACAGCAATGATTACAACGCAAATCCACATTTGCAAGAAGAAGCTCATGAAAAACCTTCCACGAGTCGCGCGTGTGCGAGCAGCAACAATTCCACAGAAGAGAGCAAGGAAGAAACTTCTGTACAAAAATCCTCAGTGCGATTACGGGACATATTTCCCAATTTCAACGATATAGATTCCGATATTTTGGCTTCGTTGCCAGCTGATCTGCAAGAGGAAGCAAAAGCGCACATGAACTCGCGAAGCAAGAAGCAAGAGAGCGTTAAGAGTACACTGACCAAGTCAACAAGAGGAAGACCCAGCAAATCCAAGATTATCAACAAAACTGGCAAAAAGAGCAATCCCTTGGACAACTTCTTAATCAAGACCGATTCGAGCGAACACGATGTACCTCTGGAACGATGCGCTGACTGCAATCAAATGATACCTCTTACGAGATTTAGCGAACACGCGGATTTTCACTTCGCGCAGAATGTGTGTCGAGAAATCAACAGGCCGACAACGAACGAGAGTGGCGTAAAACGAAAACTCGGAGATGCCGAAACCGTTGTTACGCCTGTGAAACGTCACATGAATGAAAGCTCAGTATGACAACAACTACGTTTCCCTCGTAGTCACATGCCGTTGAATATTTTTTTATCGTTAACAAATACACTTCTGTCAAGAATAATATAATAGCATGTATTGTAAAATAACAATAACAATAATAATATACTAATAATTAATTAAGCGATAATAACATTGATAAAGGAAAAAATTTTAAACATATGCATATTTTTGCACATTAGTAATTATGTTAGATGAGTGCAAAAGTTTTGATGAATTTCGTTGATAGAAAAATGGACCAGTTTTATTTTAAAAAATTTTATTAAAAACAATTTATTCTATCAAGTAATCTCCATCGTTTTCTACTATCTTTTGCCAACGTTCTGGCAACATTCGTATGCCTCTGTCGTAAAAACTGACTGGTTTTTCGTCAAAGAATGAAGAAATGTAATTTTGTAGGTCGTTAAAAGAAGTGAATTTTCTCCCGTTCAAACTGTTTTGTAACGATCGAAACAGATAATAATCTGACGGAGAAATATCGGGAGAATACGGCGGATGTAATAAAAGATCCCAGTTTAGTTCTCTGAGCTTGCGTTGCGTTTGCATCGAAATGTGAGATCTAGCGTTATTGTGATGGAAGACAACGTCTTTCCGTTTGGCCAAAACCGGACGTTTTTCCTCAATTGCCGCTTTCAGATTGTCCAGTTGTTGGCAATACTTGTCGGAAGTGATAGTTTCGCCAACGGGAAGCAGCTCGTAAAAAATGATACCTTTGCAATCCCACCATACAGACAGCATAGCTTTCTGAGGTTGCAAACCGGTTTTTGCTTGATTGAATTTGCATTCGTTCTTCTGCTTCCAAGTCCGTTTTCTTTCCGCATTGTCGTATTGGATCCATATCTCATCTCCCGTCACTAATCGATCCAGAAACGGATCGGTTTTTAATCGGCCAAGCAAGGAATTGGCCGTAGAGACTCGGTCCATCTTGTTCCTTTCTGTCAGATTATGTGGCACCCAAACATTGAGCTTCAAACTGTATCCAAGTTTCTTTAAATGTCTAAATGCGGTCGATCTGTCGACGTTTAGTCTCTCGGCAATCTCTTGCGTTGAAATTCGCGAATTCTTGTCCACTAAATTGCGCACAATGTCGTCATCGATGCCAGAAGGCCGACCGGAACGTGGCTGATCTTCGAGATTGAAATCGCCCCGTTTGAATTTTGCAAACCACTTCTCGCACGTTGGAATCGACACGGCGTTCTCTCCGAACACGTCGCAAATGTTTTTCACGGTGTTGGAAATGCGCGTTCCTCTCCGAAACTCGTACATCATAATTACACGCAAACGTACTCTATCGATGGTCATTTTCAATTTTACTTCGAAACGACTGATTCAAATCAAACCAATTTCTGCTTACGATTTGGTGTTGTGACTAGTAGGTCATCAACCATTCATTACTCACAAACCATTCATTAAAATTCCTATTTATGACAGCTAAAGGTATTATCTTTCCAACAGTATGTAATTACACTTGCATATTTGTAAGTACTGCCGCAAAAATAAAAAAAAAAAACTGAATCAGTCACATCTTCAACTCATCAAAATTTTTGCATTCATTAGAAACAATCGATTTTAAAAATGCCTGAAATAATCGTAGCATATACATGTATAAACACTATTGTGCACATATATGTAAACAATGTTATAATAAATTATATACTTATATTATCCTAATCATGTTTGCGCTCATTTTTGTTCATTTACGTAGCTAATATGTGTTTCACTTTGCAACATCGACTGTGAGCCATCGCAACACCATTGTCATCTCGTTCATATATTTGTTCTCGAATTCTTTACATTTGTTACACGTGATGCGTATTAATAGTCTGGTTTACACAAGTCGCAAGTTTCAAGAATCGCACCGACTAATCGCCCATTGCGATTGATCGATTTCGCGAAACCCGCGACTAATTTGTAAACCAGGCTTGATTCCGGAAGAACCGGAGCAGTAATCGTTGACACGTGCTTCACAGTATTTGACACTATTGTTTTAGTTATTTTTCAAACTAATTTTTTCTCATATCAACAAAGAAAGAGAAGCTTGTCATGGCAAAATCAGGTAATATTGACGAGCATCTTGCACGACAAACCGTATAAAGTTGCTACATTCGCAGATATGTGTGACAGATGAAGAGGTTAAATTTTACATGTGTGACAGTACAAATAACAAGATGTTTCTTAAGAGTTTTTTGATATTGGAATATTTTTTTTTTCATGTATATAAAATCTAGCAGTTTACTTTGTTTGTAACGTACAGTTTCTAATTTATATAATTCTAATTTTATGTTTTTTTCTCTTTTTAACGCAGAAAGTTAAACATGCACTTTTCTTTTCAAGAATGCACTAACATGTCAAGCGATAGCGACAGCGGGGACGATTGGGTGGAAAATGACGAGAATCATGATATCTCATGTCTGTTTTGCGAAAAAACAATCGAGAAAGGACTTCCTTCCGCCCTGCAGCATATAGAGACCGAGCACAAGTTGAACTTCAACAATTTTATAAGAAAACACATTCACGATACTCATTCTTATATCAAGTTAATTAATTTTATTCGTCGTGAATCTGTTTTACCTGAAAAGTTGATTACACTTAGTGTAGACATTTGGGACAAGGATGAGTATTTATATCCAGCTGTGGAAGATGACCCGTGGTTAATGTACGGTAAGTGTAAATACCCTAAAATCAGAATAACTTCTCTGTTGATAGTATACAAAAAGAATGACGATAATTATGGTGTCTCAATAAAGATGTTGAAGATCTCATTAAGATTATGGATGTGAGTGACAAAAATATGATACATCACAATGGTGATAGTGTTACATTGTCAGTAGCACAGTATGAAGATATGCTAAGAACAATTAGGTTACTCAAGTCTCAATTAGAAGATAGTGAGACAAAGTGCTTCCTGATGCAGCGGGTAAATATAAATAATTACCAGATACAATATATATAATTGTTATATGAAGAGTATGTACAAAAAAAGTACATACATATTTGTGTTTTCTTACAGCAAATGGAGAAAATGACAGAGGAAGTTCAAAAATTAGTACTAGATAATGATAAAGATGAAAAAGAAAAGAATAGTTTTACTGCTCAAAATTCCAATAGGGACAGCTATTTCGATTCGTACGATCATTTTTCTATACATCATGAGATGTTAACGGCAAGTCTTAAATAAATAAATTGTTAACTGAAACATCTCATCAAGATAAAGAATGTAACATGAGAAATATTTTTCATCAGGATGAAATACGAACAGAGAGCTATCGTGATGCGTTGCTGAAAAATTCCAACAGATTTCAAGATTGTATAATGCTAGATGTTGGTTGCGGGACTGGCATTCTGTCGATGTTTGCGGCAAAATCTGGTTGTCGAAACGTAATCAGTGTTGATCAATCTAAAATGATATATCGTGCTATGGACATAGTGAGGTATGCATTTTATTTTGTAATAATTTACGTGTATGTGTGTATATATAAACAAATTGACTACGAAGAAAATATTACAAATTAAACGACATTTCTGCTTCAAATCAGAATTAAAGTGAGATGTTCTAACTTTAGCGTATACAAGAAGTATATATATTATAATAATAAAAAATATAATACATATTAAGATTGATTTCAGAGAGAATAATCTCAGTGACATAATTACTTTAAAAAAAGGTCGTCTGGAGGATATTAACATAGGGGTAGATAAAGTGGATGCTATAATATCTGAATGGATGGGGTATTTCCTCTTATTCGAGGGAATGCTAGATACTGTAATTTATGCTAGGGACCATTATTTAACACCCGGTGGAGTACTTCTGCCGAACAGATGCACAATTAGTATTGTAGGAAGCGGCGACACGAGTATGTATTAAACAATTGCATTGTTTTTTTCTCATTGTTTAAGTCGTTCTGATATTATATTTGATTAAATTTTAAAAATGTATGTGTGATCACTTTTGTTTTTTTAGAGAGATACATTCATCTGGTTGATTATTGGACAAATGTGTACGGTTTCAAAATGAGCTGCATGAAAAATGAGGTGGTGCGCGAACCCAGTATAGAAATCTGCAACGCCAACAACTTGATAACGGACACCGCCGAAATACAAGTTTTCGATTTGTATCGGGTTACAACGAATTGCGTCAACTTCTCGTCTCCCTTCAAGTTAACCGTGAAAAAGACAGGGTCGTTAACTGCGGTGATCGGTTACTTCGACATCTTCTTCGATCTCGAAAACCCGGTGCACTTCAGCACAGGTCCGCAAGCTCCGCCGACGCATTGGAAACAAACGGTGTTCTCTTTAAGCGAACCCATCAGCATAACCGAGGGTGAGTTATAAGTTTAATGTTTATCTTTTTCATATGACTGACAAAAATTTTATGCTACATCGAAAAGTTTTTATGTCATATCGAAATTGTGTTGTGTTCCTTTCTGTAGGTGAGGTTTTGACTGGCACATTGAAATGCCGAAGGCATGTCAAAGACGTTCGAGGCTTAATCGTCACTATTGAAATCAAAAATGTCACACAGACATATTTTTTGCATTAAACATTTACTTGTTTCGAGTTATTCAACAACAATAGCCGTACGTGCCAAATTACAAAATAGGGTCCACTTCTTATCGAGCTACAAAAGTTTGACTTTTATTTAGACGTCAGAATGCAAGAGACACATTTCACGCGCGATTAAGCCTGACATTTTATCGTTAAAATTTCTCTATAATAGAAAAATCTACTGTTTTTGTTTACTCGGAGAATTTCTACTATTTCGCATTTCGCATTTTGGAATTTCAGCTTTACAACTTTTCATGCTGGAAAAGCATAATATAGTTGATATATACTCGTTCTCAGCGTTTTTCTTTTTCTGCAGATAAAATAGAACGCCGCAGTTCCTCTAAAATTTTGCATATAATAATAATAATACAATCATTGATATATACGTATATAGCAGCTATTTAAATTTGTGCCTTTTAATAATAGTTGGTCCATAAAAAATCAAGTATATATTCAATCTTAACAATTTTTGCATAGACGGATAGAATTTTAATCTTATATAGTTGCTGCGTAAGCACTTCAAATAAAGTAAAAAAAAAAAAAAAAACCTGTTTGCAGAGCTTAGAATAAAAACAACGACATCGATTTTCACGTTTTAATAAATAGCTGTATAGAAAAAGTTTGGCAATTTATATAAAATTCTTCAAGGTTCTTGTTGCTTCCGCGATAAGAATTTTTCTTCTTAAATAATATTTCGGTAATATCTTTTCCGAGACACACACAGAACAGTATTATTAACAAATATAATATATTACATATATATACTTCAAAAAATCGTCCGATAATTATACAAATTTTCCTGCCATTCTCTTCTTGCATGTGATACGTACTTACAAAGATGCTCACCGAATTAGTAAGAAATATTGATTATATAACCAAGGCTTATTCTCTTGCTATTAAATTGAAAAACTTGTTGAACTTGCACTCAAACAATTAATACAATTTTACGATATAAACAAACATTGAGTATAGAGAGTTAATACTTATATCTTTCGGAGTTATCTATACAACAATGCGTTGCATGCATTTCTTGAAATAATGCCTACTCGTATATACAATACGTATGTATATAAAATTGTTGTATATATATATATAATATAATTAGTGAAACTTTTAACCCTTACCAAGCGGGAATAACGTAGCTGATTTAACGTAGCTACAAACAAGTGCGTTTATTTTGACCAAAAATTAAGATTTTTTGTTTTTTAGTTCTTATTTTAATAGTTTCTTTTCAAATGTACGATCTCACGCATCTTACAATTAAGATCTAGCTATAAGAAACTGTGACAATAGTTTATAAGTATAACTTTATTTATTTACGACGCATTATTTAAATTTGAAGTTGTGAGTAAAATAGTCCGCAATCCTCCCGAGTGAAAAGGGTTAAAGGCTGATACGGTCCGCATTACCAGGTACACAATTGTAAACGACGGGATCTTTCAAACTTTCGGATTAAAATAAATCTTCAGAGTCTTTCAAGCTTATTGAAAAATATCTGTCACTTATCGAACCTCTCCCGTAAATTTCCCCGAAAGCCCGCATATGTGCGTTAAAAATTAAATTCTATCTTTCTGATATTAGGTTTCGTATGTTTTTTTTTTTTTTCGTTCGCGGCACACAGACATGTGGGGTGTCAGTATTATAATCTGTGTGTTAATTATAGGAGTAAGGCATGCCGTCGGTCAGAAATGCGACGACACGGGCGTTCACCGGCGATACGCGGCCAGCTCGCGTATGTTTGCCGGCGGTAAACTCATCGGGTTCATATCCGATATCTCGCGGCGCGAATGACGCGCTTCGCGAGTCGAGGACACCGGGCATCGGAAAAGCGGGTGGAAACAAGCGTACGTGTGCGGTACGCGCGCGGCACGTATGTTTAACGTAACTCTATCCAATAATGCACGTTCTGGCCTAGGGCAACCCGAGTGCGGTCCCCCTTTCCTCCCCCGTTCGTGCACTCAGCAAACACATACGAAAGGTAGGGCAGATCGGAACCCCGCATATCGCGTACCACCGCCATGTGCATATGTTTAGGATCAAAATGTTTCCCTTTAAAAGTATTTGTTTGTATATACGCATATACGCGTAGTTCTTGCGAATGTTAAGGCATTCCGCTTCGACGAGCGGAACAAGCGAGTTTCTTTCGCGAGTTATCGCAAGGTTTCCTCGACGTCGCTTATTCGAAATGTGTGCGAAGTGCGCGTATCTCTTCGAAATATCTTTTTTAGTTGCGGCTTCGTCTCTCCGGATGAAAAAAAGAAAAACCCTGGAGGAGAGACGCACTGCGCACGCCGCTTCTTTCATCCCGCATCAGGAGAGACCGTCCTTGAAGGATATAGAAGCGAGAAGAAGCAAAGCGACCGCAAAGTAATAGCCGTCATTTAGGACGCGGCGCGGATAAGGAGCGTCGACAGAGGAGGAAAGAGCGGGAAGAGGGGGCACGAACGAGGGCGGAAACGAGAGAGCGACCGAGGCCGGGATAAGGGTGGCTTGTTGCGTAAGCCGATTAGAGCATCACGGCAGTCACTCCTGCCCCGTGCAACGTGGTGGCACACACAGTCCCTCTCTCTGTCTCTCTTCCTCTCTCTCTCTCTCTCTCTCGCTCCGGTTCCACCCGAGTATTCGCCAGCGGAGACACATTAAAATCGCATGAAATATGCACGCGGAGCCGCTCCTCTTCCCGCCTCGTTCCCTCCATACCAGCAGACGGGAGCACTCGCCTACATCCGCGTAGGCAAAAAGCTTACCCCGTCGTTGCTCGTCCTGGAACCGTGCCTCTATCTCTCTTCACCTTCCTCTCCTCTCTTCTCTTGACAGAGAAGCGAGCGCCGTTCCGCTTTTGCGAGATATTTAAGAGATCTCTCCGTCGTACTTCGGCGAACCTGAGAGATCCTTGCCCCGCTTCCAGAGGCGATTGGGCGCAACGGTGCTAATGTATCGGAAAACGTCCGTAAAATGGAATTGACAAAGGTATCCGGCAAAAGAGAGTTAATGGAGAAAGGGAGTTTAGTAACGATATAAATTTCCAAAAGTTTTTCCAGAAATTTTCAGAAGCCTTTTGTAGCCTGTCGTTGATCCGCACAATTGGAGAAACAAACTCGAAGGAGACTAAATATTTCGAAGGATTCTCAATTTACAAAGCAATTTCACAATTCTGAGAAACGAACTTGTCTCGCAGAGACGATCAAATCTCCAGCTTCGTTTCACGCTCACTCGTTTAACACTCACAAGTGTTAAATTCACCCGGTAATTTTTGCGCGCATCCGACGCGCTATAGAGAGCAAGTTGCATATTTTACACGCGATTTACCTCGAGCCTCTCTACAGAGGCGAGCAGATCAAATATAAATTCTTTCGCAAACTAGTGGTCGCGCGACACACTATTGGTTGTTGGTTCGAACACAACGCATTAACTCGTTGCACAATTTTGCGGCCAAAAAGCGCGCAACGCGCGTACATATATAGATATATACATATATATCTAATGCTCGCTCGCTGCGCGTGTAATCCGAGCGATGCATCGCGCGGGTATTTTCATGTACGCCGTGTTCCCGAAAAACGGGAATCGCCAATCTTTGTAGCGACGTGAAAATTGAGATCGCGTCTCAACGAGCAGCAATTTCGGAACGTGCGCGTTTGTTCTCAAATGAGATCTTCGTTTATTCCGAACGAGCGTCGCGAGCGAAATGAAACTTCGTGATCTCTTTTTGTCGAAAACACCGTATGGACGTTTTGCGAAACGCATTCTGTATACCGCGCGCTCGGTAGCGCAACACGTGGTAAAATGTTTCGCCATCGGTATCAAATAATCATGGCAAATCCGCATCGACCGCCGTGCCGCGCGCGCGGCTTGGCTGCTGCTGCCGCTCGCTCGCTCTCTCGCCCGGCTCTCTCGTGTGTTAATGCCTATATTTTACATCCGTCCGTATTTACTTCGAATAACGTTTGGCGGATAATAATGGACCGTCTGCCACTTGTTTTCATTCGCCCGGCGGAATGATTACGCCCGGGATGGATACGCGTTGAAATTTTATACCTGACGAGCGAAAGAGAGAGACGAAAGCGGAAAGAGGGAGCGAGACGGAAAGAGAGCGAGAGATTATGGGGCAAATGTACGCAAACGGATTTCCGGATACGTGTTGCGAATATCCCCTCCCTCTCCCTCTCTTTCCTCTTGATTTCGAATAATAATATATAACTGCGCTGATGCAAAATACACAGAGATATCGAAATCGAAAATAACCGTCTAATCTGTCTCGACAAAAATAGGACGTTGTAATAAGTAAGCGTATATATCGAGAATATATGTAATAATCCTCTTTTCTTCTCTCTCTCTTCCTCTCGTACAGACGCGAGCTAAGAATTGTTATATTAACATCGCGAGGACTGTTATAGTCTTCGCGCGCCCCGATTCGGAATAAGTTTAGAAATTAAAAGAAGGAGAAAAGGGACACAACTAAATGAGATCGCAAAATCGGAAATAGAAGAAACCGAACTCGTACTCGAGCTAACTTGTCGTGAAATAAAAATACAATAATAATTGCAACAAAACTACTTTTTTCTTCTTGCAACTAATCGCTGTCAGCGATGCAAAGCAGGATGCGCGGCGGAAAATTGGATCTAATAATTCAGATTAACTGCTTCGTCGAAAAAAAATAACATTCTCTCAATCGTTCTGAGAGAAATATTGCGCGAATATTTTGCGGAAAATATAATATACGAAAATTATTTTCATAAATAAATCCCGTCTTAATTATTAACAAATTCCGGTGCTAATTGCTTGCTTTTCGGAGCCGTCAATCACGCGAACATCGGACAACTACCGCAATGACCGACAATGATTGCGTCAATCGGTTTTTCGGCTTTCGAGAAGAGATAAGTGCGACATTTTCTCAAGCGCATCTCTCAAGCAGCCTCTTGTCCAATTATAGTGTGATTGTGGGTTCCCGGTCTTGGCGGGATCTCTCGAGGGTGCAGATTGACCATCCAGGTCTGACCTCCACCTACACGCGCGCGTACATACACGTTTCCGGACGGATGTGCAACGACGAAGAGACGTGCAAACGCGACGGACACGTCCATCAGCATCGCGGAAATATTTATGGCGATTAATCAGACGCGGTCCGTTAATTACGTAAGAAGATCAACGGATTACGACGCTGCGCGTTTTTCGTCAGAGCGATGTCTCCTCACAGAACGGAACGACATCTTGTCGAGATGCGGTCGGAGAGAAAAAAAAAAGAAAAAATTATTCCTCGGTCCGTTTTTTTCTTTTATATTTTAAATTTTTCTCAAATTGTTATTTGGAAATACAGAGCGAATTATTGTTATTTATCGACTTTGTCCGTTATACTGCAGCATTTTGTTTCCGATTAAGCGAATTTTTGAAAAATACGCTGAAATAACATATCGCAAATAGCTTTCGAACAAACTCTCATCGCCGAGTCGATAATTCTCAAGTCCTTAAATTTATGAAATCGATGAAGTTATTATTCGACGACGACGGCCAACGTAATCCGACGTGGTTAATGTTGCAAGACCATTCGTCAAATATGCGCGATGTAGCTCGCTAAAGTTCCAACGCGTCTCCTCGTCTAATTTCCATTTTCAGTTCACCGTCTTGAATTAATTAGCCGATCATTAAGTCGACATGTCTATGTATATTTTCGCGCGGTATTAACTTTGCGAATTCCGGACGCGCTTCGACAAGGATCGACGTTCCAGAACGAACACACACGCGCACACATTTTACGAAATTTAAAGACATGTGGCATATCGATTGACTCTCGCGGGCAAGGCGATGCGATACTCGAGTTTATTCTTCTTGTTCGATACGCTACATGCGCTACATAGATACGAGACGTATAATTTCGCGCGCAATATAATGACTGATACGTCGGAGCGTGTATAATATCGGGTTATCAAGACACGTCTTACCGCGCTCCGATATGAGACATCCGTTCGGCTGTCAATGAAGGAGACAAACGTGGAAAACGGAACATACGAGTCTTTTTCTAACGTGAGCTAACGTCACGTGCTTCTAACAACCGGAAAGTGGGACGCTCCGAGTGTGGATGCGACGGTGCATGAATATTTTCCCACAGCATAAAATTTCCATCCGTACATAGTTTTGAAATAACAATTTCACGCGAGAAATACATGCGCGTAAAATGTTGATGATTATTTGTTGCTTCTTTCTTTGATTAAAGAACACGATCTCGCAAGCTTTCGCGATCGTTGTTTTCAGCGAAACTCGAATACTCGAATACTTACTGGCTTAACATTGTCGCTAGAGACATGAATACCTGCCGAGAAACTATACAATCTATAAAATATCTTCATTGTCCTTTTATCTAAAGTTCTACCTGTCGGAAACATCCGACGAGAAGCTACATCCCTTCCCCACCAGCTGCTCGGCAGCGTCTGCTAGTTCAGTGCGGGGCATCGAGTATTTTACAAATACGCATGCGTTCGGCGATAGAATAGAATGAGGGTGGAAACATCCGGACCAATGAGCGACGAACGAACGGCGACTGCCCAGGCGGAGCATAAGGCATAAACGAGCGCGGCACGAGCGCTTTGCTCCAAACGGCGTTCAACAGCCGAGGAAGAAAGTATCACCATCGCACGCCGTACCATCCAAGGGGCTCTCTGGAACCCTTGCAAGAAGTTCAGCGTTTTCTTTCCTTCCCCCCCGAGTGAAAGTGTCTTTGTGACAGCTGGACGTTCTTCGAGTTTCCTCGGCCATCCGTGTGTCCGTGCGAATACACACATACAAACCGCGCGAACTCGATATTATATATTTAGCGGCCATGAAGGACACACGAAGCGAGAAGCGAAAAAGGTGGTGCGAATTTTAAAGAAAATCCAGAGAGGCAGGTAAGAAGCGGACGATGCTTCACGGCGCTCTGCCGCGGGCCTTTCTGGCCCCGGGTCTCAGCTACATGAGCTATTACAGTGATGAGATTCATCATCACCCTGCCTATGCCGCGCCGCCGACCACGTGGCACATACCGATGGAGGATCCGTCCTCGCCGATTTACCCGCGGATTCCATCGGCCGATCATCACACACCGCTGCAATCTTGGGAGACTTCGAGTCCTCCGACACCGTCTCCCTTGGATCTCTCCTTGAAACCGCTACCGACGCCGAAGACGGAGGAGATGATCGAGGTAGGCGACGAGAAAGATCTCAGAATTCGCGACGAAATCCATCCACGTCCCGACAGTCGCAGAAACGGCGATGACGATCAACAGCTGGTAGTGGACGACCTTGAGACCGTACGCAGTTCCTCAGCACACAGTCATCAGAGTCATTACGAACGACTGGTTCTAAGTAAGGAATCGCCTCGCTTCCACGACTCTATTGTCGAAAAAATTAATCATCTTCCCGAAGAGAGCACTCGACTGCCGCCATATCCCGGAAACGAACTCACCTCCAAATATCATTTGCACAATCAGAAGCTCCTCCTGACGAGTCCGACGCATTTGCAATCAATGCAAGGATATCATCAACATCTCCTCTTAACACCGCAGCAACAACTTCAGAGCGTTGACGGACCTATGACACCACCCAGCACTCCGTCGCCACCTCAGTGCCCCAGAAGAAGAGTTCGTGAGGAGGATCTCATCTCGTCGTCCTCGGGCGCCAGCGGCGCCTCTTCCCTGTCGACCCCGAAGCAGACCAACAGCAGCGAGAAAATCACCGCTCAACGTCCCAAGAAGAAACACGCCAGACGGCTCAAGTTTGACGAAGACACCAGTAGTCCGGTATCGGGTACCGTCATCTTGGGCCCGGACGAGGCGGTAGTTACTGGTGACATCGATCCTGCGTTCAACATCGTCGAGGTCACGGAAGAGGCGCGCGCCGAACTAGCTAAGATCGAGAATCGGCTCGGACCGTATCGATGTAAGCTTTGCCGGCAGCTTCACGAGGACGCGTTCCAGCTGGCGCAACACCGGTGCTCCCGAATCGCCCACGTGGAGTACCGTTGTCCCGAGTGCGACAAGCGATTCTCCTGTCCGGCCAATTTGGCGTCTCATCGACGCTGGCACAAGCCCCGATTGCCTAACACCGATAATAATTCTACATCGTCTACAACGTCATCGTCTTCGTCGTCGTCGTCGTCGTCCAACGGAGAGATTCCTTGCACTAAATGCGAGGCTAAGTTCACCAGACAAGTCGCCCTACGGAAACACCTGGCCACTCAACATCCCGAGAGCAATAACAACATCAGCACCAGCAATAACAATAATACCGACGATCAGAAAACCATCAGCAAACCTGACATCATTCAGACAGTCCCGACCAGTCAGCTGACCAGCGAGATGACCTGACACCAATTTCCAGCGAGACCTCTGCCGAGACGACCTGGGCTCTACTGGAGATTCGGCCTTGATTTGTAAGAGAGACGCGTGATGATGAGATTTGTCAGTCAATTCGCTTCGATGATTTTAAGATTTTTGTAATGTAAGTACAGAAAATCAAAAAGTTTTTCTGCATGTTTGTTTTAATATTAAGAAAAGACGAGAGAAAACAATGAGAAAAAACAAAAAATAGTCATAAAAAAAGGGCCCTTAATTTGTGATCAATAAAATTTCTTAAGTCTGTTTTAATTTTCATGGTTTTTTTAAATTTATTTTATTCGTGTGTTGAAGGGAAACCAGAGTAAAATTTATTTTATTAAATTAATAATAAACAAGAAGAAGATTCTTCGGGCTCTGAAGTTTAAACTAATAAATCTCTTACAAACTAATTTATTTAATTCATTTATTTTATTAAATTTGTTTTATTTTTGTTTATTTTGTTATAATTTTTTTGTTTTGTTTTTAAATTTGTTTTTAATTTTATTTTAATATTGTTTTACCAAATTTTCATTTAATTGATATGTACATAGTCATTCGAACTTTTATAAGTCATTATCTAGTCATTTAAACGTCAGTAGTATTAGTATCTAGTCATTTAAATCATTATATAATTTCTAGTCATCATAATATCATTTATTTCTAGTCATTTAAATTATTATAAATTTCGTTTTATCTATATGATAATTTTTTATCTATATGATAATTTTTATCCAAATTTCTAGTCATTTTAAATTTCTAGTCATTTTTATACATCATTAGCTACATACCAAAGACACATTATAGTATTATACATATTATTTGATTGAAAACAATTAACCCAAAAATTGAAAAATAAATGCATAAATAATGTTCTTTATAAAACAATCTTTAATATCTATTAAATCATCCGTTATTCGAGTAAAGTGTTTTCCATACAAAATATTATTTTTTAAATCGCTTCTTCCACAAACTCCGCGTAGAATCCTTTTCTAGTTATTTGTATTGATTTCAAACATGTGCTTTTTATACCTTTGCACGAATAACGTAGAGTTAAATTTCACTTATATAGAATTTACCAGGAATAAACAGGGTTATATTAATTAAAAATGTAAGAATTTAATATAAACAAGAAGAAAGTATTTTCCAATTTTTTTTCACCTACAATACAATTGATCTGTTACGAGTTTGTGCAAAAGATTTATCTGTTTTTCTGGAAAATTCAACCTTTCTGCAAAACACTGAGTTTCATAGAATAACCTTCGCATGCTTTTTAATATAAATATAACTTAAACGTTGTATATACACACACATAAAATACGTAACATATCAATTACATCACATGTATGTGTATTGTTGATGAAAAGAATTGAGAGATGAGAATGAGAGAGAGAGAGAGAGAGTGAGTGTGTGTATGTGTGTATGTAAATGAGTGTGTGTTTATTGCGTGTATGTGTACATTGTGACGAAAAGTACGTGAATGGTTTGATAAGTTTGGTATAAATTTCTATTGAATGGTGCCACAATTTATTTGATTATACGAATGCCGTTATATATATATATATTTTCCATTTTTACAATTCAACTTCTAAATTGCTCGCTTCAAACGACTACAGAACATGAACAATGCGCTTCTGGCTGAAATTTGGGCCTAAAGGTATGAAGAGTAGAACTTTTCAAGTGTTCAAACGAATTGCGGCACCATCTTATAGAAATTTACACCAGACTTATCAAAGCACTCACGTAGATCTCATTCCTGACGCATCGTATAGACAGTAGAACTCTAGTCAATTCGTCAAACTAACTTTAATTCGTAGAATCGTGCCATTGTAAGTAAGTAAGTAATAACTTCAAGTGAGACACATGTTCTGTAAATTTTTGTAAAGTTTTAGCAGTATGTATATTGTCGTGTAAAGCGCGCCGCAAAAGCGCGAAGCGGTCTATCTATGTAAAATCTGTATATAGCTTCTAATGTACTTGTATATAGCTTCTAATGTAATATATAGGAAAGGACAGGATTGGATTGAGTATAAAGACAAATCGCGGATACGACGATCTCATTTTACCTAGTGTGCGTTAAGTTGATGATTACTACTTAACCAATCTCATACAGCTAAAATCCAAATCAAAGGTAATTAAGGCAATTAAAATGTGTAATATAGAAAATGTATAAGTCTGAGTAAATATATATACATATATATATATATATGCATATATGTATCTCTAGTAATGAAAAAAAAAAAAAAAAAAAAAAAAAAATGATCTAGTCACACGAGTATATACGAGTTGAAATCTAGTTTACATGGAACAGGGTACTTGAGTATAACACGACTAATTAGAAAAACAAGTCCCGTTAGAGATTTATCGAACGCATTTAACCAACTGAGGCGCATCGTAATTTCTATATAGTCACGCGTAGAGAGATATTCGTGTTAATTTTATCATATAAATAATTTATTATCAGCTTGCGTACGTATACAGTTTTTTTTTTGTTCGGATTATGCTTTTGAGTTTCTCATTATTATTCGTTCTATTCTTTACGTAGAACGAAAGAGTGCTTTCTAGTCAATTATATTTTTAGAAGACGTGTAATCTAGTCACAGAACATTTTACTCGAAAACGCGCGTAATGTAAGTCAATCGAAATAAATGTATATCTTAATAAAAAAATTCACACGCACCCCGTTTCTGAGGAGTTCAGCCGCTTTCAGGAATTATCAATCGTTTCTACTTGCACTCAATGTAATCAATAGAATTTTATACGAATTAATGATGAAAACGTTAAGAGTCGCTTTAGTTTCCGGCCGGAATGCAATTTTTAATTTTAAGAAGTTAAAACGCACATCGATTATTACTCGCTTTTTTCGTTTTTTTGTTTTTGTTTTTATAGCTTTGTTGGTTTAGTTGCAATATCATGAAAATCTATATCGCGGCATACGTAGATCTAAGTAAAAAATTATGTAAAATATATATATATATATATATACGTTATCAATTAATATCTAAATTTAATTTAAGTCAATAACACACACGAGAAATCAAATCAATTCTTATCTCATTTCGTACTTTAATTGCAATCATGTAAACCCATATATAGATTTAGTCACACATAGTTATGCTTGTGAGAACGTATTCTACTCTACATGTACTGATAAGAAAAAACAAAATTGTATTGCTGCTGAATGTAATAATTAAATATATATCGCGCACACGTACACATTACATAGATGTAAAATTATCCAGATTTAAAGTGTATTATCTACTAAAATTATGAAGAAAGAAATCGCGTAGAGTTTTAAGACACCATGTATTCGAATGTTTCTCTCGAGATTGTATATATATAAAACCGCAACACATACACACACACATCGCATAGGTATATTATGTATAAATGTATGATATCGCTGTACCATTTCGAATCGTTACGACAAATCTCCTGCGTTATCGTCTCTCCTATCGATTACTTTCGATAGATCGATTATTATTTTTGAGTTAGATTAATTTGAGAATGCGTGTGTTGCGCTGTCCATATCTGTATATAATAATATTCTGACTTCTGAAATACATGTTCATCGAAAAAAAAAAAAAAAAAAAACTCTGT
>QVOA01017056.1:0-13059 GCA_014825685.1 Pseudomyrmex cubaensis | reverse complement strand
ACAAAAATTGACCAACTTATTTGTTTCTCCTGTAAAATTTGCAAAAGTGGACAGAAGCCGTTTTGGAATATCACTCCTCATATATATTTCTCAGTTTATAACTTTCAAGAGCCTATGAATCTTTATTGTTAAATAATATTAGGTAAATTTTGAAGCCACTCTCTCCGTACGCAGGGAGTATATATTAGCCGCGATGTGCATTTCATCCGCTCCGGCCACTAAAAGCGTCATGCATGTTTTTGCATTTTGATGCGTCCTTTAATGCGTATTTATAGAAAAGATATTACCTACCCTATAAGCCACAAGCGGTGCGTTTCAAAGAGAATAGAATAAGCACGATGAAAAACAAAAATTCTTCCCCAAAAATCAACCGCAAATGATTTATTTTACTTGAGATATGCAAAGCCGTAAAAAGAACTCGCGCGACCATGTGTCTTTATTGTGTGTCGTATTCCTCAATTTTCGTGTCTCATATTTGTCGCGCTCGAACCTCGACAACTCCTGCGCTTTTGCGGAATTCCTCGCAAAACTTTTGTCGTCGCGCGACTCGGCACATCGCATATGATGTCTTTGAGCAAGGTATCTAATGTCACGAAACAAACGGGAATACTTTTTCACTTTTTTTTTTTTTTTTGTTTTCGATCGAGACATATGATTGCAAAGTTTTCCCACTTCTCTCGCGAATACACAGGTGTACATGTATTATAAAGAATGTATGCGCACCAAAAACGTATACACAAAACGTTTCGCACATTTTTTCTTTTTTTGGAGCATGCGTCATTTCTCGTTCTTATTACGTTACGGTTTTTCTATTGTGATAAAATTCAATTCCCCGTGGACAAACTAATTCAAGTAAAACACGCGCGCGCGCGGATTCTCCAGAAGTATCCTGTATCATACTGTCTCGGACATACCAAAACCCGTTGTTCGTATAGAACCACACCATTATCTAACAAAAACCGGGACGCATAAACAAGCTAGCTACGCTAATTAAAGTTATATTTTTTTTTTTTTTTTTTTTTTTTTTTTTGAGAGTACAGAGATAATAAGGCGAAACGAATTTTTTTTTTCCTCGCTCATGGCTCCGCGTCCCATCTAATTCAACGGCAGACATTTCCACCTGTGTTCTTCCCGTTTGTGTCAAGTGCACAAAAGTGTATTACTAGTCTGCCTTCGCGCCGTTTTCGTAGCTCGTGTGTATGTATGTGTGCACACATTCGTATTCAGTGCGATTTCTCGTTTCAAGGGTACACGTACCCTTCGAACGAGAAATCGCATCTACAGCGTTTACACATATCCGTATTTTACGTACAATGCGAGACGAATGCAATCCGAGGTTTTCTTGAATAACTTCGGTCGTTCGACTGCATCGCCACGAGACGGGAAATAACGAGATGGGTGTCACCGTGACATTTTGTGCCATTCTCGTTTTCCCGATTCGCAATTTGAAAGCGTACACGCGCGGAAATACGAAAGAAAGACGAACATCGGCTGTGCAAAAAAACGCTTCTCTTGATTAAAGGGAATGTTTTCGTGTTTTTCTGTTTACCGCAATGTTTATCCTTGATACCGCGCATCTTACGGTTTTAAACGTGAGCCGGAATTCAATTATAATTACATTGCGTCGAATTGCGCTCGCTGCGTCGGCTGGCGGCGCGAGTCTCACTCGAGCTTCACGGTCAATTTTGTGGTGCAGCGTGCGCGCATGAGATTCCTGAACGTTTGCAGGACGCGTTTATAACGAGATTTACTTTACATAATGGACATAAGGAAGGAGAATCCATAGAATTTCGCGCTAATAAGCTTGATTTGCTTAGGATTTAACGGCAAGGTCGGAAAATACGATGTTATATCGCCGACAATTTAATCGCGTTTTTTTTTTTTTTTTTTTTTTTTTTAATGACTGAAAACCATCCGAATGTATTCATAACGCGCTTCAAGTTGCGCAATCACATTTGAGTCTCAGAAAGCAGACTAACTCTCCTTGCAGAATATCAAATGGCTAAACTTCATAGCTTTTATGGCGTCGTTTCGTTGCGAGATTACATCGGCTAAAAACTACTATCAACGTTGACGGACGCGTCGTTGGAGATTATTCTATTGTGATTAAGAGAAAAAGAATTTATTCCGCGAAAAAAAGTAAACATGAGCAACGTTTTATCTAAGCGACATTCAAAGTAATTCAAAAAAATTCAACCTTTATTGGTTATTGATTAAAACATTAAATAAATTAATATTAAATAAAAAAGTTATGCTAGCACTGATTTTTCATCGATGTATATCTTTATCTTTGATATTCGCACGAAGCGCAGTGACGTTGAAACATCAGCTTCCTTATTATGCAATATGCTGGTTACGTATGAAAGTCACGAACTGATCTTTTCGCGAAAGAAGAGAGAGAGAGAGAGAGAGAGTCAGATCAAACTACCCCAAAGCTTTCATTCTGCGTGTGGTGGAGGATTCATATAAAATTCGCATAATGAATAAACCTGCAACGCATCAGCCAAGCGCGCGTTACATCGAAGTTACATAGAAGTCGTTTCGCTCTCTTTATTCCACAACGACGAGAGAAAAAGGAAGGTATTTCTTAACACGAAGAGCGAAGACTGTACGCGGTGTGTGTACACGAATGTATTTGTTTTTCGCTGCCGATATTAGCCAGCGTCAAAGCAAAAAGCGATGGTCCCGAGAATTTATTGCCACAGCAGCTGTTTTCTCGTACAAGTTCCGCGCGGGAAGAAATATTCGCGCGACATTTTACGACTCGCGTCGCGCGTACGATCACTACTCACGCGGCAAAGAGAAAAAAGAAGAGAACCATTTCGCACGATCGCACGATTTCAAACATCCGTTTAATAACACGTGAAAATCGATAAAGATAACACGCGGAAGCGATGGCAAAGCGAATGGAAGTGATGAGCCTCATCGCGAGCTTTCCTTGCGGAATGCACTCTCCGAGATGATAAATACGTTTCTAGTGTTGTTAAAATTTTTCAGAAATCTTAAATGTGGTTTTAGAATCTTTCGCACGGACTGAGATAATAATCGAAGAATTTAAAACAAATAAAGAGAAGAAAAATCAAGTCGATAGTTTTTTTACTTGTACTTCTTGTGTAAAAATTCTGCACAATAAAAAAAAAACGAAACTTGAAATAAATCAAGCAAATAAAATAGATCTTATGAATTATACAGCTTTCTTCTCTTTCAATTTGTCAATTACGATAGTTTATAAAATACTTAATACTTTTTGCAAATAAGAGTTTCGACATTTCGTCATAATTAGTGCCAATTTTTGAAACTCGGAAGCAAATAGTCGAGTCACACAAGGATCGGTTTCGAACTTTTCGCATAAACGTAAAGGCATCTTGAAAGCCCGGAGTACCGTCACGTGTTTTCCGGTCGAAGAGAACCGACAGAGAGACAGCACACGCACGAACGAACATTACGAGATATCATTGCGCTTTTTATTGCAGACAGAGAAAAACGTCCGCACAGATCTTATCAAAGTGAACTCTTGATTTTTTTTTTTTTTTTAACAGCAAAATACATGCACGTACCGAATCATATTGTCCACTATCATAATATATCGCTAAAAATCATGCATCTGTGCGACGTTCTCCGACGGTTTCTTCAACAAGAGATCAACTTTTTCACTAAATCTAATTACACCAACGAACACGAGTAATCTGATCATCATCGCTTTTTCATATAATCGCATCACGAAACACGTGTTGTACTCGTCACTCGGAAATAATCTTGGATCGGTAACAGCGTCGCGATCAAGATCGATTTTCCTGCCGATCGCGATTCTTCCGTTTTGCTCATTTATCAAAGCTGATAATTACGTGCGGTTCTCAAAACCATAGTATTGCTCTTTAGACATAAAGTTTTTGTAGATCGATCGCGACGCAATCGTTTCGATCATCGATCCCCCGCGACTTTTCGGTCTGCGCTCTCCTGGAGCAAGCTCGGAGCGCACGATTCAAACTGAGAGCGAGCTGAAGGAAAGCGCCGGTGCTCCGGATCGCCCACCGAAGTCGACGATCGCTCCTCCTCTTCCTCTCCATCCTCATCTCTTCTCCTCTCTCGCGGTCTCACCCCGTCTCTCTCTCCCCCCGTCGTCTCGGCACTCTCTCTTTTTCTCTCTTCGATCTCGCCGCCTCTCCGCACTTTTCCCTCCTTATCTATCTCTTGATCTGTCGATCTCTCTATCCTTGCCGTGCCTCTTTATCGCACCCCCACATAGCGCGTTCCGCTCGTTCTATGCGAGCACGAGTCCCGCCACTCGGTTTATCGTGTAGTAGGTGGATGTCGGTGCGCGCCTCCACCAAGGTAGACACAGCGAGAGAGCGAGACGCATGCGTCGATCCCCTCGTGCAACCCTCTCCGTGCATACCACACCTTTCATTTCGCACGGAATCGCCGCGAGCTACGGAGTGTTTATTAGGGTTGATACCAGAACCTATATATCTCGGATTATCTCCGTTTTCAAAGTGTTTATGCATACTATCCGATACGCTGCCCAAAAACTTGCGAAAAAAATTTACTATTACTTGAGAAGAAAATCTTTTGATATTTGAGTTTTCATGCGCGTATTTAATAAAAATGTTTAAAAGTAAACTTCATGTAAAATTTACTCATGTAAAACTTGAAGAACATGTAGGTAATTTGTGATTAAGTTTTGCTTGAGTGAAATATTGTAAAATGCTTATTTGTTGAAACAAAGTTTGAGAAAAGATTCGAAGAAATAAAAATAAAATATAAAATATTTAGATAGATTATAGTGTATAAATCTATTTATATTGATAGTATAATATCTATCTATATATAGGAATCTATATATAGGAATAATTATTAAGACCTTGATCTTCTTGATAAGAAATTGTATCTTTCAAAAATGCGAATTTGTTGCTTGAACTGAAGTTGCAAAAACTTGGGAAGTGTTAATAAGAGAGTGCTAATCTCAGCTAGAATATAATATGGGACGATGTGTTGCTATCGCGCGCTTTTATCGATAACGCATCACTGTACTTGCGCGCAAATATTAGCAGAAAAAAAATAGATTTTGCAGTATCTGAAATCGTGTTACGTGAAAATAACCGAGTGGAAATTATCAATAAATCAAAGATTGCAATCGTCAAACAATATGTGTTCTAAATCTACTTTCTATTACATACTAATCGCTTTTTGTTATGTTTATATCATTTTAATTAATTACTGTTAATTTATATTCTTCCATATATAAAAGAATTATACTTAAATATTATAAAAAATATTAAACTTTTTATTGTACAGATTCTTTCGCAAGATTGGTATGAGTTTTGAGTGCGTGTTCTGTCTGTGCGTTTCTTTCCGTTTTGCCAAGATTGATCGTCTAGTCTCGAAAGAACTGTTCGAACACGTCATTTGCGCAAGAGCTGTTTGAGTAGTTTCCTATACCATCGTTCAAAATAACTTTCTAATTGAACTAAAAGACTGTCAATGTAGAAATATATTGGTAACTAAAGTATAGCTAGTTTTAAAGTAAGTGTTTTTGTATTTTTGTTTCTTCATAACGCTTGCGTCATGAACAAAAACTTTCAAGACAACTTTTTGTTGCAGACGTTAAATACTTTTCTTCAAACTCTTTGCTATATAAGTTATGGTCAAAGTCCGAAGCACGATCCTAGGATTGACAGGTCAACGCGCGGAGCATGGTCAAAGCCTGAAATAGGGTTTTTTTTAATATACTTTTCAATGTACGCTATTGTCGCAGTGATATATTATAGATTAGGTTGGATTAGGTTTTTACGGAAAGAGGGTGCACGTGTACGATAGTACGTGATACAAAGAAAATATTTTATACGTTTCAAATGTCTATTCGAGCTTTGACCATTGTTTCAAGCATTGACCAGTCAATCCTAGGACCGCCCGTGCTTCGGGCTTTGACCAAAACATATATACAACTAGGTATTTTATTTTTTATAACAAGTTAGAATAACTAAACAACCATTCATTAACGTTCTTATCAAAAACTTTCGATAGTACTTGCTTACTAAGCTTGACGGTCTTACACTCGTGTATCTCGCTGCAGATATGATGAAAACTACAATATTCACATGACGCACGAAAAAAACTGTCAATTGTTTGTCTGTACGCGCGCCTTTTACTGTGTGTGTTTTAATAATATATGCATTACCAGCGAAACATTTTATATATAATATATCGACGACGATTTGGTAATAATAAATATCTGCTTGTTTGCATGAGGATGACATACGAGCAAGAGTGATAAGAATATATGCTTTATAAAGTTGTCCCCTATCGTCTCCCAAACTTATTCTCTTATCTCTCGGAACAAGATATTTTTTTTCCGCAACACAATAATGTAAATTACGAAACACGATATCGCCGAACTTTAAGACAAACT
The DNA here is from genome assembly GCA_014825685.1 of Pseudomyrmex cubaensis. Lineage (NCBI taxonomy): Eukaryota > Metazoa > Arthropoda > Insecta > Hymenoptera > Formicidae > Pseudomyrmex > Pseudomyrmex cubaensis. The sequence continues at coordinate 6,650 of QVOA01017056.1, read as the reverse complement.
ACCTGTGTTGTTTTCCACAATGTTATCTTTAAACTAACTATTCAAAAGACGATGCAAAGAGACATAAAATTTTAAAAGTAAGCATTTAAATGATTAAAAACTGTTTCTGCATGCCGATTAATTTGTAATAAAATAATTTATAATAAAAGTTACATTTATTCTATATTCTGCATCGACACCTGTACGTTCAATTCTTATTTATTTGTCTAAGTTTTTCAATATTTAATTTATATACATTTCTTTTGCAAATTATTATACCGACAATTTTTACCGACGTAAGATCTCCTTCACGAATTTTGAGTAGCAAACACGATACTTTCGACGGTCGATAAAATACTCTGGTACTCGCGAAATATTGATTAATTATTAATCAATATCGTGTTCAAGTGTGTCAAATATAAACCTTTCTAAATACTTTGTTCCAAAAAATATCTTACTGATATTTTTATTTTACTTAATCGTGCATGAAACATACACAAAAAAAAAAACACGAAATTATTCATCGAAAGTTATTTTTACGCAATTTTATACAGTTTGCAATTTTTTTGTTGTATACACCTGAGGTGTACACAACATGATGCATCATCATGTGCGCGGGTATCTCTGCGTGAGAAGTTTATCTTCAAACACAGAAACCAGCCTCTGAGCCAAAATCCTTGTAACACTTTGAATAGATGTCGATAATATCTTGTTCTAAGTTCACCTAAAGAAATGTTTAAATATAGACATAATGACGTGTAGGCAGTGTGAGAAGATATCAATAATAGAAATATCCAAGCACGATAACGTTGCGCGATAACGTGCGAAATGATATGATAAGGAAACGGTTCAGCTAATGATTAAAAAGAATTAAACAAAAAATTACGCAAATACTTTCTTATCCGCGCTGAAGAGATATTATTAACAAGCAATACAACGTTATTGACAGATTAGTTTTTGTTCTTCCTTGAAGGAATATGAAGTTTCGTATTTATATTCTGTTTATACGTGCTAAAATATTATCGTCCATTAAATTTATAATAATGATATATTACAACACATTTACCAGCAATTTTACGAAATAATTCATTCCCGTCTACGAGAACATGTACATTTACTTTTGCGAAATGTATATAATATACATTTTCGCAAGATTTATATCGCCATTACGTCTGGAATTAAGAGAAGAATGATCGCGTTCCCGAAAACGACGGAGATTATAACTGTAGTGGAACTCTCGAGATGATTAATGTACTAGATAGATTGCCTTTCAAATGTCACTCGATGTGTATTGATTATAATCGAATTTATAGTTTAAAGCAAGACTTTCATTAGAGAAGAACGGAGTTTTAAGCTATACTATCAATTAATATACGTGTGATATAAAAAATTATAGAGATAGAATAATTTCCCATGTGCAATGTGACATAAAACTTCAAACATTCTGCCATTAAAAAATAATTCTCTTTTGTCGTAAATAAGATATAACGATATCGAGAGGCGTGTTAATTACATATTTTTCAAAATACGAACAAATTAAAATATTGAATCAATTATTGAATCTCGTAATCAATATTTTTTTTACACACCCGACGATATCCGTTTCGATATAGGCGTAACAACGATATAGGCGTAACAATGCTCTTATCGTTGTGATATGTAATTTTAAAATAACGACAGTTATACTTAAATATTTGTTTACAGCACTTGGAGCGTCGTTGTCTACGGCGCGATCAGTTAAAAGAAAAGTATGCGATAAATATGAATAAACACACACGAGAAAAGAAAGCGATGATTAATATCTCTTTAATCTGAATTCGATAGTGCGATACGTTTTGTAAAAAAAGAAGAACGGCTTTGATACGGCACGATAATTATATTGGTGTGTGACTGTATGTATATATCGCGCGAGCGCTAATTAACTCTTAAACAATTTTTAAATCTTGATATTAAGAGATTTTTGAGTATTTTTAATTTCCTGTATAAAATTATTTTATTTGCACGCATTGTGAAGTGACGCGCGGTTTATCTCGTTCTAAATCATCTTCTTGCTGTTTTTCGAAAAAATAAACGCACAAAGAGTTTCCGATTTAAATAATAAAACACAGATAATAAACTAAGAAATATATAAAGCCTTACGAGCCGTTCCCAGAATGTTGAGCGGAAACTGTACGTGTGTGTATATATATATATATATATACACATATAACAAGTTCATTTGTAAATTTTTACAAGTGAGTTTTTTGAATTGAAATTTCAATTCCTAAACTCATATAGGATGCTAGATTTGCATCACGTATATGAGAGACCTCGAATACTCCCCTAACTAATTATTAAAATATTGCGAAAAAAACTTCTTGGCCAAGAGTCGAACCTGGAATCTCCGGAGATTACAGGTTGAAACGTACAGTTTCCGCTCAATATCCTGGGAAAGACTCGTAAGGCCTTATATATTTCTTAGTTTAATTTTAACGAGCCTTAACAGATAATAAAAGCCACGACTCACCGCTGTAGAAATTGCCAACATGATCTCTCAAAGCCTCGGGATAATCGTTGGGAGTTGTGGCTTCAACGTCGAAGGTACCGTAGGTGATATTATGCTCTTTCTTGATGAATTCCACCATCGACTTCATCATGAGTTGACACGTGTGTTTTCCAGCAACTTGACTTTGTCCGTTCGTCGCGTAAACTAAATGCACCTTATGCCACTTGTAGCTAACGTAGAGACAAGTAAAAAACATATTGCACAAGTATGAACGGTGACGTATTGTGTAAAAAAGTTTACTTTCACATACCGATCCATTATGGATATAAAGAATTTCGCGATGTCCCTAAAGGCTACATTTCCGATTCTTGTGGTCATGAAATATTCGTCTTTACATTCGACCTTCTTCTCGGTAAAGTCAAAAGTAAATCCTCCTGTAGTTATTAGCGGGGCTCCGAAAAATTTTACCACTCTGCCGACGACCGCTATAAAAAGCACGCGCGATGAATTAATGATTGAGACAATGTCAAAGAAGGAAAAATATTCTTAATATACGTAATAAAAGAAAAAAAGTAACATACCAACGCAATAATCACATGCCGGCCCGAGGAACAAGTGCACGCAGTGAGAATAACTGTCAATCGCGCCAGTTTGCGCGTACATTGCATCGCAATGATCGTCTTGCGGTAGAAACTTTAGTTTCAACCAATACGGCAGTAAATTTCGTGATCTCGCTTCATATACCGCTAAATCTGCATATGGGGAAAGAAATATTTCTTGCAATCTCTTCGGTTAGATTGTTTTCTGGTTTTAGTCTTTTATTCTAAACCTTTTTAAAAATCTCTCCCTTAATCTCTCTTAATTTTGTTTATTGTTTAAATAAAGTTCTCCTGTGTACTTAGAAACATTTATAACATTTTCATATTTATGAAAAGAATATATTTCATAGGTTGGAGCTTCTTTTTACTATTTTAAATGAAATAACGTTATAATTTTTCACACTACTAAAACAACTTAAATACAGAATTTTACGCTTATATCTCATTAAAAAAAAATAACATTTAAAATCATGAAAAGCGTTTATACGAGACTCGAATGTATTCGATTTTCTGTTTGTTAATGCGTCTCTTCTTACCGAGTACCGGAAGAACCTTAGGTAAAGAAATATCAAATCTCGGATCCGCCGCGAGTAACACAGCGACTCTCAGCTCGCAAGAAACAACGCCGTCGCGACTGGTGGTGCATAAAGTCTCACAGTCGCGATGCAGTTGCACTTCGCGGCACGTCATTTTGCCTTCCATCCAATGTGTCATCAGCCATAAGATTGTCAGTAGGACAATCCTACAGTATTCCATGAGTACAAATGAGAAGACGGCGCGGTGGCTCGCGAATCAAATCGGGCCCTTTGCGAATTCGAATCGACAGCCGCGATACACCATCGCTTTCACTGACGTCACGTACAATATCACTGCCACGATCATTCGATAAACATCTTGTTCATCGCGACAAAATCACCGTTAAGTACACGAATCTTGATTCATAAACTTATCCGTCGCTATGCCGCAGGTTTTTGCAATTCATTCATACTTGTGCACTATCGAGTTTCTGCGGTCCATCCGAGCTGTATCATAATCACTTTTTTGTTTTATTCACAGACACCGTGAAAGAATTATTCTTCTAACTTTGTCTGATGAATTGAACTGAGTTATTTCAAGAGTTATTTTGTTTCGCACATGTAATTATTTACTTTTATTGTAATAAAATTCTAAAAACAAATTATATGTGTGTATGAACGCGTTATTTATTTCTCACTAATATGTCCGATCGCAGAAAAATAACCGTGTTAATTTTAAAACGTTCCCCAAGAATTAAAAAAGTAAATCCCTAACATTCTCAATTTGGACAATTAAACAGTTAACTTTACCAAGTAGTAGGTATTTTTCCATTAATTCTGACTTATTGCAGATTTTGAAGAGTGTTACGTAGCACCACACAACTACATTCATATATTATCTATCACTTTAACGAGGAATTTTTGTATTACTACTTTATACCTCTGTGATGTACAATAGATAAAATTATTGGAGGAAAATTATCAGAAACTGTTGTCACTATAATTACAAGTTTACACTAGCGTAGCGCATTAGTGGAACTGTTCCGCTCGTCATATCGCTGAAGATTTTTAAAGCGGATATCGTGCGGCATCCTTCAAGCACTTCGAGAATCTATACGCGCAATCATGATTGTCGAAGAAAACTTGATTGACTATAGAAAAGCTGCGACTCGATTAGAGTCTTTGCTAAAAATTTAAAATTAAACATCGATCGACGATAATCTTTTTACCGTCGGTTTGCAAACACGCGCGCGCGCAGACGATGAAAGTGTCATTTTTTCACGTGTCGTATATGTTTGGCACAAACCTTATTAAAAGAATAGTATCGATCGGGGCCAGCCGCGCCTCTTAATTTAGAAAATACATACATGACAGGCAAAGCTATAAGAAACGATCGAGAGAAAATGCGTGTTTCTTTGAGTTACGTTCGCGAGTGCGCGCTGATCGAGTTACTTTTTGCGAATATTCAAGACCGCGCGCGATTCACATCGACATTGCCGGGAAACTGACATCTCAATCACGCGAGCCGCTTTGTTCGAGTGACGACCGAACACTTACACACGCGCGTCCCGTCGCCCCGTATTATCACAGATATCTCGATTGATAGTAGTTATCGAAAACTCTGATGTGCACACTCACCTACTCCCCCTGCCTCGCGGATCTCGAAATTGCCGTCCATTTCGTCTCGCAGGATCGAGTTTCCGCAGCAAGGACTCTTTCAATCCTGTCTAGCAGTACTTCACTCGGAAGAGAATCGCGCTTCTGCTCCGTAATTCTCCACCGTTTGCCATTTTATCTCGTCGACATTCCCCGGTAAACACTTCAACGTCCACGATATTGGACTTCTCCATGGTACATTTCCGACTATATTGATCCGGGTTTCGTTTTTACAAAGATGCGATTTTTAATATATTGACTGACAACTTACAATTACGCAGAGATCGTGGCTTATTTTCAACATTCTTGCTTTTGACATTTGACAGCTGATTCGTCATACGAGTAATACTTTAAGTAATATAGTAAAACGTCATAATATCTCTCTTCTGTCGCCGTTTTCTGAGTAATTTTTTGTAAGTAAATTATAAACTGACGCGAATTTTCATTCGCACTTGAGCAGTGATCCTTACTGCCATATGATTGTAACTTCAGAATATTTACTTAACAAATTTGCGAAAAAGCAAAACTAAAAGTTACAAGTAAATTTAAGATCTTGAAGCCTATAGTCTACTGGTGGTGATGGTAGTTTAAATAATGATTTAAATCAAATGATTGCTTGGAACGTTTCGATCGTTTTTATTGCAATCATCAGCCAAAGCGTATAAATTCAAAAGATGCGATTACATGTCAACAGCCATTTCGAGAAGAGTTACAAAACAAGATGTAGCAAACAAGAGAACGTTTGTGGTTCGTTTAGTCAAACAAAAATCTCCACGACTCATCCCCAAACTGCCAACATACAATCACACAGGACAGACGGTGTACGACTCTCACAAGTAACGTGTGAAAAACAAGTGGTAAATCATTATTTAAACTACTACCACCACCACCAGGCTTCAAAGTCTGGTAATTATGCAGTTATACGGACTATTTTCCGATCTCAATAATTTTGACATGTGTTATCAAAGTCACCTCCCTGAATAATAATATGAAGGTTTTAGCGGTCGTTGTTTATTTGAAAGTTATTAGCACGAAAAAAGTTTCATGAATGAATTCTTATTTTTCGATTCCACGTATATTTCGTTCGTGTTTCAAGTGTGTAGGCAGGGGGGGGCTGCAGCCCCCCGCAGGGGGAGTGGCTTTGCCCCTCCCTTTGCTCCCCCCTTGAAAATCAAGTACCCACTTTTGCACGATTTTTCATGAAACGACATGAAACGAATGTAATCAGAAGTCGTTATTTTTTCCCGAGGGGGGAGCAGGGGGAGGGGCACAGCCCTCCCTGCCTACACACTTGAAACACGAACAAAATGTACGTGGAATCGAAAAGTAAGAATTTATTCATGAAACTTCTTCCCCTTGTAACTTTTTAACCTTTTTACCTTGTAACTTTTACCGACACCTCTGTTAAATTATGCA
>QVOA01017028.1:0-17373 GCA_014825685.1 Pseudomyrmex cubaensis | reverse complement strand
ATATATATATATATATATATATATAAACGCGAGAATGTACACGCACGCGGGACACATCTGCATATTGTACATATATACATAGCTGGAATACGTATATCGCGCGTAAAAGTAATATAAATATATATATACATATATATATGTATGTATAAATGTTGCGTGTGTCCGTGTGTGTGTATGTACACGTCGAAGAGACATCCCGACATCTCCGACAGTTGCCAAAGAATTACACATTATCGATATATGTAGCCCCCCTTCCCTCCGCTCTAATTGTTAGGAAAACTTGGATACATTGTCGCGTGGATTTTTTTTTGTGGGTGTGTACGTACATGTACGCGCGTGTATGTACGATTTATTCTACGTACGTGTTAAATAGTTTGTAAACGCGCGAGAACGCGGATCGAAAAACAATCTTCTTTGCGCGCAGCAAGAACAATTGCGCAAAAACGAAACGGAAGGATTCACTGTGAGCGTCTGCCCTCTCTCGGTTTTTTTTATTTTTTTATTTTTATTTTTTTTTTTATTTTATTTTATTTTTTTTCATCCTCACTCGCGATGAATCCGCGCGACGCGCACATTTATATTCGTTATGCTAATACTGCCATTTCAGCGAGGACAAATTTCTGTCGGCGATTGCGTGTCGTTGTTTGTTTGTTATGACTGTTGATATTGTTCTTGAGAGGAGACGGGGAGAAATTCAAGTGCGAGAGGTGCGATTTTTCTCGCGTGGACCGCTCGATTCGCATGCCAGTCAAATCAAAATATAATACGATATAATAAACTATCGCTTTTTGATTCGTTCGGTGTCCGTGCATAAACGAGAACCAAACGCACAACTCGACAGAAGACTAATGTGGCTCTCGATCGAGTCTCTAACGCGCAATGCTGTTTGTAAAGTCCTCCGTGAAGAGAAGCGAGAACAAAATGTTAAAAAAACTACATACACAAATGTGTTCGCGAAAGAAACACACGAGCCGACGCGTATCATCGGAATTCTTTGTGAAACGCTGACAAACAACGGTAGAAACTTTTGTTTTTTGAAAACATAGAGTAATATAACGATTTACTGTGTGTGATGACAATCGCAGAGAGTACGTTTTTAATCATTTTAATTTATATATATATATTCTCCCCGAGGAAGGAAAAACAAAATCGCTGTGAAACAAATCAAAGTAAAGTGGCACTTTAAATTCACGCTCTTCTCGTTTTTGTATTTTTTTACACACACGTTGTAAGCATTAAAAAAAATAATAATAATTAAGAGCACAATCTCATGAATTTTGCATAAAAGTTTTGCATAAATGTTAATCCGCAGCACGAACGATGAAAAAACACGCACGAAACTAATGTCTACAGTACATAAAGTAAATGTAGAAATTTTTGAAAAAAATAGACGCGAAAGAAGAAGAAGTCACCGAAGTCGCGAGAAACGTGTTTGTTCGTTAAAAAAAAAAAAAAAACGCGTTTCGTTGATTATTTTCGGCGCAACGTAAGCAGCTCGTTTAGACAACTCGCGAAATGATGCGTCGCTTGGCCTATACTCGTAACATAGTACAAATTAGTTTCTACTTTGAGAAACTTATACTTGTTTAAAGTAAACGTTCAACGACGAGCAATGCAAAAAAAAAAAAAAAAGAAAAGAAAAGAACATTCAACCTGGTCCGTTTTAACTTGCCGCGAAACTGTGTTACAATTAAGTGACTGTATGTACATGCCATTTTAATGATAATTACAACCAGATAGCCAACGTTACTAGGTATATGATGTTCTTCCGTTACAAATAGCAACGTCATCATCAAAATATAGACGGATAAGACGAATACGCGAAGGTAAACCAGTTCGAAATAAAAGAAAAAACCTAATATAGTTCTCGCGCGTCTTCTCGATTCGCAACGCGGATATCCAACGAGTTTAATTGTATATCGCGAAGACTGAAATCGTCCTTGGATCATCGTTATCCTCTAGGAAAAGTTTGTAGCAAAGCCACCGAGCGAAAGTGAGAGAGCAGAGGCGACGAATGAGAGAGAGAGAGAGAGAGAGAGAGAGAGAGAGAGAGAGAGAGAGAGAGAGAGAGAGAGTGCCGATGCCGAAATGTGTACATAAACAAGGAGAAAAAGAAGAAGTAATTGCAAACACCTCGGTCAACACTCGCTGTGATTAGCTATGCGAAGGTGGTGCGCGTTCTTCTAATAATAAATTACGATATACACACACGTAATGCGATTAAAAATGCTCCGCGGTAGGCACAAGACTGATCGTTTTATCTAGCGGAAATAAAAAAAAAAAAAAAAATCCATTTTTCAAATCGTGCTCGCGTCGTGTTCTCGTGGCGGTCGCGAAACGGAGAGATTTCCGGAAGGAGAAACGGACATCGCTGTTTCTTTCGTACAGAAATTCGAGTCTTTTTCGATGATCTTGAGGTAGCGCCGAGAGAAACGTGTGTGTGAAAGAGAGAAAAAAAAACGAAGCAGGCATTTTCGGAAGCGAAAACTGATACCCTCAAGACACGGAAGAGAGATCTCCAGGACGTGGTAACGAGATCCGCACATAACAAATATACCGTACGTATGTTCGCGCATCCCAATTGCTCGCTATCGGAGTCTCGATTGATTCACCACCTCACGGACGGAAACATCTATCCGACTCTATCGTAATGTAATTAGAAATTTAACTATGTATGTGTGTGTGTAAAGAAACGTATCTTTTAGTTAACGCCGTAATTTTAAGTCATCTGAAAGAGAAAAGAACGCACGGAAAGAGCGATATTATATATATATAACATACATGTGTATACACACGAACACACACCGAAGTGAAAGACACACACGAACAACTTACAACACCTGAACACGCGCTAATATTTGAGAGAAAAAAAGAGAGAAGAAATATATTATATATATATACATATAAATATTTATGATATATGAATGGCGAGAGAGAGAGAGAGAGAGAGAAAGAGAGTATTGTGAACGCGTGGCGGACGAGGCATCGCTCCCGTCTTCGAATCAACGAAACACACACACACAGAGAACTATTGCCATAGAAAAATAATACTCCGAATTCCTCAAACAGGCTGATTTGTACAGAACAGCCAGAGAGAAAGAGAGCGATACCTCGTCGCGCGCACACACACGCGGCAGATCTATACACTGTATTTTACGATATTACACTAATATATATATATATACATATATATGTATATGTATGTATCTATACAATGGATAAATGCATAGACGTCTAATGTGAAGTATGAATGGCCGTGCGAGGAGGCGAGATCGGCAACGCGGCCGCCCGCATTATTAAACACATTCGATGATAAAAGATAAAAAAAAAAAAAAACACTAGGTGGTGTGTATAGATAAATGTAGACTCTAGTCAACTATATTAATATTTGTAAGACGACGCGCACGCACACACACACACACACAGACACGTACACACAAGTCTCTCGATTCGTTAGTTGGCATCTAGCTTACTTGGGAATTTCCTTCGTTTCTTCTTCTTCGTCGTCGTCGTCGTCGTCATCGTTTACATCAACGCGCTGCGAAACTTCTGACGATGTCCGACGCGTGACCACATTTTCCGTCGTTTATTCACACCGGACGGCTGTAAGAACAAAGTCGTTATCAAAAGATGAACAAGTTTTCTTTGTTCTCGTTGCAATAGAAACGGTTCGCCGAATTTCGTCAGCGAATTCCGTCGGGCAAACCCTTTCAACCCTTTAACGCACTCTCGGTAATTTAACTAAAGACTGTAATAATCGTAACTTGTAGCACTCTCGCGCTGTATTACGGACCACACACGTGAGGGAGGAATAGAGCAAAGCACGAGGTTGCGTTCCGAGTTGGGTTTTATGTGATATATATATATACATAACGTATGTGCATACATGTGTATTTTATTAAAACGAAATTGCACGGTATCGAGGAGAGATCGTTTTGGCGCACGGTCGCACATTTCAGAGAATCTGTTGCTTGTGTGTAAAAAAAAAAAAGAAATCAACTCCGACGACGATGATGTGGACATTGTAAACACACGCGTTAAGACAGAGAATGTGTCGAATTCTTATCGAATATCATCTTCAAATATAGAGCACGTTCGATTCGTTTTCTACGTAAAAGCGAGACGCCGTGATTCGCAACTCTACATAATTAATTTATAACAAATTGTCACACGCATCTAAAGGGAGATTCTTATTCGCACGCACTACGGCCTACGGTAATTGTAAAAATAAAAAATACACAGAGAAGCTGTTTTATATATATATATGTATATGTATTCACGGTGTCCTAAAAAGAAACGTATGTTTAACAATTCTCGCGATCGACACGTCGCCGGGCTTTCGCACCCGGCTGTGTAATTGGAGGGTTTAGAAAGTTAGGAAAAACAAAACAGGGACAAACGGGTATCACGAATCCGCGCCATGCCCCAATTTAATATCTCGACGAGTGCGAAAGAAATGCGAAGCCAATACGTGAAGAAAAAAAAAAAAACACGAAAAGAAACACGACAGTTGAGACTGCCAAACTTATCTACAACATTCCTTCACTTCTCTTATCTATTTTTTCCCTCTTAACTCTTTCGCTACGGGGCAAACAAAACCGTGTGACCGTGTGCCGCACATCTTTACTTCGGTACGACTAATTTTTTTTCTTCTAGTACACTTTTTCACAACACACGTGTCTAAGAAGTTGAAAGTGGGAGAACCGAAATCTCGTGTAGATTAAGAGACCGATTTAATTATAGCGCGATCGCGAGAAAAATATATACCTGCTGTTAATCGAACCGCGAGAGAACTCTGTAAATAATATCAAAGAGATACCCAGTTTTAGGTGAGCCGCAGACGGTGGGACATCACATTCGATTAAGGCGATCATACGTGTATCAGCGAAAGAGTTAATCCTCGAGCATAGCAAACGCACTGCCCTCGATGGAATTTTTAACGAATCGTTTTCTGACCATCGATCGAGAATAAGAAACAAATAAAATAAAAATAAAAAACACACGCAAGTGATTTGCGTCGGTAGAGACGAGCGGTCATCGCGTGGCGTACTGAAGCATTGAAAAAAAAAAAAAAAACGAAACAACACATAAATCAACACATCTCTCTTCGTTCCTACAACGTCGCGCGCGCAAGGGTTGTCTCTGTCGACGCAATTCATCACTACTGATTATTAATTAATTCTACGACGTCACGCGTAATTGTCTTTGAAAACTCGGCGCACTTTCGTCGTTGTAATGTAATTATTAATAAGCGGTGAGAGAGACGACACGCATGTCAATCAAGTCGCGTTAAGCACGCCGGTCTATTTGCGGTTTTCATCATCAAATTACTCGACATATTATTATTATTATTATTATACGTGTCTCAACGAAAAACAAAAAAGAAAAAAAAAGAAAGAAACGGAAATACACAAACACACACACCGAAGAAGTTTTAGAAGTTTTAAACGGATGTAATGATTGCGACATCAGTCATTATATGCGATAGTATTACTCGTTTTTTTAACTGTACGCTTCATTCAAAAAAAAAAAAAAAAAATTGTCCGTGCTTAAGAACATATACGTCTAATAAATAGTTTGCGAGAAATTTGCAACTGGTCGAAAAAAGAATCTGAGGTGTTTTTTTATTATTTACCAGTGAGTTCCAGACGCGAGAGAACGCGTAAATTCCAGATCTTTTGTTTTCCGTAATACTGACACTTGGCTTTTTGAACCACGCTCTGCGCGATGGCCATAGATTACATATGCGATGGCGGAGCGCAACTCGATTTCTGCGAAACGCCACCAAACTGCGCATGCGCGATAGAAACCAATAGCAAAATAGATCATGTCTCACTTTCCGGATTGTCTCTAGAAGACTATGACCAATCAGAACTAAGTTCACTAAACTCACGATGTGCTTTGGTTTGATAGTTTCATGTAAAAGCATTTTAAACCGGCATTCTTATGGTTCTATTTATTACATACACACATATATACATATATATATGTTATGTGTAACGTTATTAAGTGACAAGTTAGTTTTTTATGTTTTGTAAACGGAGTAAAAAGGATGACATTACCGACGCAACGTTTTGGACAAGCGATTGTTAGTTAGTCGGTAAGACGCTCGTTGGCGCTACTCGACGGCTGAGACGGGGTAGTTACCCCTTTGCTCTCAAATCTTCTTGCCTATTCTACGAACTTTTGCTGGTCTTACATCGCGTGTTTGAAAAATAGTGCATCGGTTTTTTTTTCAATAGTATTGTTAACAATCGACTAACTCTGTCCGAGATAACAAAACTTTGTGTTGGGAATAGATCGGATTACTTCTTTATTGATAAGGAATCAACAGATAGGTAAGTGATGTATTTTTAAATTAGCAAAATAGAACTGTGATGGGATTACGTAAAACAAGTGCGGACATGGTCATTTGCATGTTTTCACTTTTTTTTACAAAAATAACTTTATTTGTAAACGAGTTTTGACACAGTAGTCATTCCAAAAAGACAAACATTCAGAGATTTAGATTCGTAGAACGGCAGTCGCAAGAATCCTCAATGGCGAAAAATCGTAACTTACTTAATAACACTCATGCTTTGGCAATTATTGATGAAATCTTTCGGTTTTTTGGCTTTTCTTTTTCGTTATATTTTTTTTTTGTTTCGATATTTGATTAAAACACACTTAGACAGTGATAGTGAAATCCTTGGGCGATTTGGAAAGTGAGTTGTTCGAGTGAAGACCGGCCGATCGCTTTCTGTGCAGCTTCAGCTTCATGTCGATGTCGCACTCGGCCTCACTCGTCTCGTGCACGTCCGTGAAGCCGCTCGGTGGCTTCAATTCCAACGTAGACAGCTCGCTGCCCCAATCGTCGTTCCTCCTCATCATTCGGAACGTACCCGCCGGCTCCTCCAGGAGGCACAGCGACTCGACGGACTTTCTCGTGTTCGGCGGCTCCTTCTCCAGTCTGTCGTAGGAACCAGGACGCACCGGGTGGCTCGGCGACGCTCCTCGCGAGTACGAATGCACTCCGGACTCCGACAACTTCAGCACCGGTCGCAATATACCGGGAACGCGACCGTCGATCGCGACGTCTGTTGTCGCGCTGCGACTCCTGCGGGGAAGGTCGAATAAATCTTCGCGCGCTGAGAAACTCAAATTTATTCGAGCACGTAAAACTATCGAAAAACGTATAAAACAAAGTCTGATTGCGCAAATTGTTTTATTAAAATTAAAATACATCATCAAAAACTTATTACTTCGAAAAATGTGTCATTTTACATTTATTTTTCCGAGATAAACGAAAGAGAGAGGATGGGAAAGTGGCGGACGCGATTATTACCTTTGCTTTTCGAGCCTCGGGAAAGTCTTCCTCTCAGAAATTGGTGACGGCTCGGTTGATGTACTTGATTCGTGCGTGTGGTACAGCACATCTGGAAAGACGGGACGTTGACGCGGGAAGCAGTTAGTGATTAGCGCGTTCGATTACGGATGAGGCTGGCATGACGCCGCCTCCCGGACACAGAAAACCGAATACTAACTTACTATGATGAACCGGTCGCTGCACCAGGGCGAGCCGTTGCTCCCGATTCACGGAATTCGGTCCCGGCGAACGCGCCATTATTGATGTCGGTCCGGAATCGTCCAGGTGATTCGACGACTCGGTGCGACTGCTGGTGCCGACCTCCGTGTCGCTGTCCGAGCCCAGCGTGTCGTATTCCTCCGACTCCGACTTGAACGACTTCGACTTGCGTCGTGCTCGACCCCGTACTTTCGTGTATTGGTCCACGTCGCACTGCAATCGATTCGCATCGAGTTCTTGACGAGCTGTTTGGCTCTTGCACGGCAAATAATATATGAACTCTTCTAAATATACATATGCATGTAAAATATTTAGACCGTGAATATCAAACGGAAAATATTCTTAGTCGACTGCAAAATATTGAAGTAAGAACGAAACGAAGATAAATTGACACGAAATATAATATTCGCTTAAGTTCAACGAAAGTTCTTTTCTTGATGTTTCAGAAACATCCCTAAGAGTATTTTCCTCTAATTTTATCAATCTCGTTTAAGAGAGAGTCGTGCTTTGATGTATATTTCATATTTATATTTCAATTCGAATCTAAACGATGTTTAAACAATCAACGTGTTTCGGTGGAGTTTCCAATTTAAAGTTTTCCGCAGCGAAGGGGCGCAAACAATGATCTTCGTGTATGTAAGTACTAATACAAACGGAGGAAAGTAATTACTCTAGTAGTAGTTACGTCACGTGACCACGTTAATGAGATTACTTAGTCGCCGTGACTTTGTCCGGGAAAGTTATCTGGACGTAGCAAGTTTGGAAATTTTTTTTTTATCAGTCCGGACGTCGCGCAATTTACGACGTGAGGGCGCGGGGCCGTCAAAAGAAGGATCGCAAGACGGATCGGCGACGTGATCGCCGCCGCGTGAACCGTTGTGAGAAATAAAACGTACTTGAGCACCTTGCAGCATCGTCTCGCTGCGTTCATAGAAGAACGCCTGTCTCATGGGGTTCGCCGAAAGATTTTCCTGCTCGGGCAGATTGAAGGTGGCATACGGATAAATATCTTCCGAATACTCGGGTATTCGTTCCAGGGCGCTCACCTCGCGGCAAGGCGACTGTTGTCCCGGTTTCCTCACGGTGGCGTAATACTGCTCCCTCTGTTCCATATTGTGTTTGTTGTCTAAAGCCGCCTGCGTTTGCGAGTTCGGATCGTTCGCACCCCTGGATTCCTCCGCATCTAGAAACGGAACGTGCACTCGCATCGGCGGACACTTACGCTCACAGATTGCGCAACAACTGCTTACATGTTGTTTACATGTTGTGTTATATGTATATAATATAATTTTACATTGTGCGTTTATTTATTACATACAGGATGTATAATACACATATAGAAGAACTCCAATTTGAGACGATTTTACGTGATATTAGGAGAGCTCTAACAGAGTTGAAAAGTGATGACACAAATTAAAATTCAAAAAAAACCCAATGACACAAATTGCATTTCGTGAGAATTTTGTGATTTGCGCGACGTTTTAATTCGAGAAACTCCAATTACGCGAATTTAAATAACAAAATTTGATCCTAAATGCAAATAGTTTATATTACAATGCAAAAACGGTCGATTTCGCGAAAATCGACAGTCAGCATATGTAACATTCGTCAGCATGAATATTACAAAATGAAAATTTATTTTGTATCGCAAATGTGTGTTTTCTTTTTGTTTATCGTTTGTTTAAGTAAATTTCTAAAATTAAGCTGTTTCGCAATCAATCGACGACACATAATTAAAAAAAAAAACAAAATATCGGTTTGTGAAAGTTTTATGACATCCGGAATATACATATTGCTGCGTCGTAGCATGAACGCAGATTTCATGCGTGCATTTAATACGCGATAGAGTTTTTTAGTGCATTATAAATGCAAAATCCTCGGAAATTGCGCAAACTTATATATCGATGCAAAATACTCATTTTCATAATATATGAAACAAAAATTTGAAGGGAAAAGTACACTCGATCGTTTGCAAAAGATAGAATTGAGTCATTCCCGAAGATTTGTCTTTGTAGTTCATCATCTCGATCGCGTTTATCCAACATTTCTTACAAAATACGCATAAAACAAGACACTCTCTTGTATCCCGACAGATATTTTAAACACAATGGTCGACTACGTGATTCGTTTATGAAGTTTTTAATTAAACCAAACGCTCGCGGCCGATATCGCGGACCGCTGCTGTTGACATTGTACCTGATATCGAGGATAGTTGACGAAAAAATAAAACATCGAGACTGTCCCCACCCTCTTCGCCTGCTCTCTGTTCCAATTCACCGCGGAATCGTTACAATGTGTACCAAGTGGAATACGCGAAAATAAACGGCATTCGACAGATTTTTTCGACGCGCGCGGAAAAGCGGAATTTTCCTCGTATCGCCGGAGTCTGTGTTTTCCCTTTGCCCGAAACGTTGCGCGATTTTGACACAGAACGAAATTTTTTCGCACATACAGACCCCTTGTGCATACTCACGTGTCTTGAGGCAAAAACACACGCCGGCGATCGCCAGCACGACTGCCAGCACCGAGATGACGCTGGGCGCGAGAACGTGCGCGTCGAGATAGAGCGGCGTGTTCTCGCTCTCTTGCGGATGATTCTCGTGCAAACGATTGTTACCGTTCGTCGACAGCGTGCTGAACAGGTACTCAGCCTGGGTGAAACCGGCGTTGTTGTAAGCCGTCACGCGAAGCTCGTAACTGGTGCCGCTCTCGAGATCCACGATGGAATATTTTGACTGCGGCGGCACATTATTGGACACTGCAACACGTTATTAATCAAATCTGCGTGAATTTAATCCCGCAGATCAAACCTTGATGGAATAATAAACGATCGGGAATTAAAACTTTTACATTTTAATACACGCGCGCGCGAACTCTGTCCGGTAAAGAGTGGTTAAAAATTAAATCTACTTTTCCCAAATATACTTCATTTCCAAATTAATCCGATCGATTAATGGTCTCGTTCTTTTTTTTTTTTTTTTTTTTTTTTTTTTTTTTTTTTTTTTTTTTTTTTTTTTTTTTTTTTTTTTTTTTTTTTTTTTTTTTTTTTTTTTTTTCGAGTACCATCGAGCGTTCTTTGCCTCTACTTCTTGACTTCTCGAAAAGTTGTGGGTTCTTACCGAGCAACCAATCCCCGGGCAGCCTTCTATATTCGACGACGAAGTAGGTCAACGGGCAGCCACCGTCTTGCCAGGCCGCCAATTCCAGAGTAACGAACGTTTGATTCGGTTTGACGAAGTGATGCTTCGGCGGCGGTATCGGCTTTGAGCCGTTGGTCTTCGCCGTCTGTATGTCGCTTGCGCTGCCGCTGCCGATCCGATTGAACGCCGCCAGCGTGAACTGGTACCGCGTGCCGCACTGCAAACCCTCGAGCAGATGCGTGCTCGAACGCCTGTCCAACATCACCTCTTCCCACTCGGCGAATTCGCGACGATAAGCTAAGAGAAATCCTTTAATAGGCGCGCCCCCGTTGTCGCCCTGCTTCCACTGCAACTGGATGGCGTCGGGCGTTGTGCCGGTCGCCAACAGAGTCGGCGACGTTGGCGGTACTATGCGTAAAGTTTACCAATTAGAACTTGGCTCGCGCTCGAGAGACGGCGAAACATCTACCCGCCTCGACACATACACACACCGCGTTCTTCTCTCTGCTCACTGAGAGATACGTCTCTCTCGTTTCCGGCTAAGAATTCATAGGAGTTATCCTACATAAAGTCGCACGCGAGTTTCCGCGCGGAAACGCAGCAAAGAGCTTTAAAGAGAATCTTTATAATACCCTTCGTGTTATCTACACAATAGCAATTACACGATTACAATTCTAATTTAATAAATATTGAACTCTCTCTCTCTCTCCTTCTCTTTCTTTTTGTTTCCGTTTACAAATGCTTTCGCGAGCAAACTATTATCTGTTTTTTTGGGGGGGGAGAATCGCCTTACACCAAAATAATTTCTCACTTTTCGAGGATGAAAGAAAAACTATAATTAGCGTCATTCTCGATTTCTTGCACGTGTAACCTACCCTGTATGTGCAGCGTGTACGTAATTTCGTCCTCGCCGAGTAAATTCTTCGCGTGACAGGAGTAATTGTCCTCGTGATTTCTCTGCACGTTTCTCAGAGTCAAGGTGTTGTCGAGCTCCCCGTCGGATCTGCAAATCTCGGACTCATGAAATTTTTACTTGCCTCGTTTTTTTTTTCTTTTTTTTTCACGACGAAATTTATCGCCAAATACAACTTACTTCTGCTGCAGCTTCATGTCGGCACGTCGCCATTCGATGCTCGGCCGAGGATCGCCAACGACGAGGCAGGGCATATTAACGTCCACCCGCCAGGGAACCACGATGGGCACACCGAACGATATTATGGCAGCTGGAACTAATTAAAGGGGACTTGGAGTTTCCATTCGCGCCATTTGCGCGCTCTATTACATATATATAACATCTCTCTCTCTCTCTCTCTCTCTCTCGTAAATGTGAATATATTATTATCGAAAAGTCGTAATAGGTCACGCGCTTGCTATTGATCGGTGAGAATATTCCACTTCGAAGAGCGTTTTCCTTCAGGCAATCAACTATCGCCCTGCAAAATTTTGTATTCCCTTGTGTGTCTGATTGAACGCGCGTTTCAACCGACGACAACACAAAGTCGCGTGATATTTCGCCGAGACTTGACTAAAATGAAAAGTTTGATCGAAACATTCGCGAAACGCGGGACGACCGACGCGGTAAAGTTTTGCCCCGGCGCGAGAGAAAATTTTGCAACAACTCCGAGACAACGTCGAGAGAAGCGACTTACCTTTGCTGCTTGGCTGAAGTTTGATAACCGGCGTGCTGGAGCCCTGGCCGACCTTCGTCGAGGCGACGACCCACGCCTCGTAGGACTCGTGCAGCTTCAGATCCTTCACCTCGTGGTGAAGCTTCTGCGCCGGCAGAGGAGTCTTGGTGATCTTCTTCTCTTGGCCCTGATCCAAAATGCGAATGTAGACGGTGTACTGAGTGAGCAAGCCGTTCGGTCGTCGCGGCGGCAGCCAAGAGATCGTAACGGCGTTTTCCCCGCTGACTACCGCCTTCACTCGTTCAGGAGCGTCGGGAACTGTCGGCGAAATTAACTATGAAACGCCGCAGCTTGCCGAACGTGTTCTACGCCTGGTATTCTTCGCGCGCGCTAACTTTGTTTAATTTCTGTTACTTTTTTTCCCGGACAAGAAAAGCGCGAAGCGCACCAAGCATTTCCGCGAATGTGATAAAAAAAGTTACTCCAATTTCTCGGTTGACAACCATTCTCCAAATACGTCGCTACCTCAATAAGAAATTTCAAGTTTGCAGCGTCTTAATTAGAGAGATAGACATATATATATATATATATCCGTATATAGTTTAGCTTTTGTGGGACAGACTATAAATTTTCCCGAGCGTTTCTGGACGAGCGGCAAGAAAGAAACAATTACAAGTGGAGCGTGACAAAGCGATCTTCCTCATTCAGCGTGGTGACAATTGCGAGCGAGACCGGGCGAAAATAAATAGCAAGTAATTAAAGTAAACAACTCGCCTCGAGGGGCGACTGCCAACAACAAAAACACACCTAAAACTGTCGTAAAATTGTCAACTTTTACGGCTGATCTCTCTCTCTCCGCAGCGGTGGGAATAAAGACGATCTTTCACCGCCGAAGGAAAATTCTGAATCTCTTATCGAGGTAGAGAGAAACGCGCGCGTGTGTAGGTATATATATTGAAAATACAAAATAAAAAAAAATATATTCTCTGTGAGACACATGGAAGTGATCTGATTGTCGTTTACCAGTTTCCCCGGTGGTGCAGGACACGGGACTGCTCGTGACACCCTCGCCGGCCCGGGTGTAGGCCAACACCTGCACCGTGTAGTTTGTGTACGGGGTGAGCGCGAGCAATACCGTGCTGAGGGCATGACTGATTTTCGTCTCTCGGCCAGTTTGCGTGCCGGCTCCGCTCGCCGCCTCGTACAGCAGCTTGTACCCCTGCACGACCCCGTGAACTTTGTCGGAAGGCGGCGGTTTCCAGGTCACCTGGATGTTCTGACCATTCAGTGCGGCGCAGGCTACATTCTGCGGTGGCGCACTTGGAACTATGTCAAATCATAGTAAATCGCTGTAACGCGTCTGCCCCGGCCTGTGTGTGTGTGTGTGTGTATCGGAAAAAGCGTGAATTTTATTTATGTAATGAAAAATGCAAACTCTCTTCGATGTTTTAACACATTCAAGCCAATCGAGAGAGAAAGACGCGAGTTTTGACATAAAACTGTGGATAATTTGCGCTAAAACGTTACGTAACTGTTTTGAAAGTGTTACGATAAAAAATGTAACGAGATATCCTTTGCTGTCATCCGGGCTAAATTTTAACTCGCGCGCGGTGTTGAGTCACGTAAAAGCTCATTCCGCAATTCGATATCATAACGCAAATAATTGTCGTTGTTGTTCGACGTTATGCATTATAGATCGATATAGAATGTTTGCACAACATGCGCGGTGTATGTTATGCGCGCATATATATACATGTGATACAAACTTTAAATTATAATATTAATTTGCAATTTGAAACTTGATCTCATCATTTGCAATTCTCGATTACATTTAGTTGGTAATCAAAATGCAAAGAGAGACACGGTCTGCTCGTCAAAGCGGCACGCGGTGTAATTGCTTTTGTTTAACGTGTCAAATAATATTTTTCGTTTCGTGAAAAAAACAAAAGTGCGCAAAATCGCGCTCGAAACGGGAAAGGTGAGGAACGGGGGCGAGAATTTCCCCGAGCTTTCACTCACCGTCTTCCAACGTCTGCGCCATCACGGGATCGGATCCCGGGCCGTCTCCTTTGCTATTGACCGCCTTCACTACTACGTTATACTGGGTGTATTTTCGCAGACCGATCAGTCTGTACTCGTGCGAACCGTCCCCGTTTCCCGTGATGCCTACTCGCGTCGTGTTTGTCAATTGATCATCTCCCCTGAAAATGAAAAGACACGAATCACGGTTCGTCGGAGCGCGAAGATAACGCGAAGCACCAAAGGCGCGCGCGTTCGACAGTCGTTAAAATATCTACCGTGTCAGTGTCGCGAAAACGAAAGACGGGAACGAAAAGGAATATATTTCGAAAGAAAATGCTAAATTGCATCGCTCGTGGAAAGAATCGCGTTGTTTTTTCAATCGTTTTTCCTCCCTCTTTCTCTTTTGCGCGTCTCATTTTATATATGTATATATATTTCAAGTTTTACTCTGTAAATTCTAATATCGGGGAAACGCAATGTTTATTATTTCAAATTTATTTTGAGAAGTGAGATTGTAAGTAAATAAATTGTAAAATAAATAAATTGTAAGTAAATAGCACACGCGCTACGCGATATATACGTTTTTTCGTTCTTTTACATCCTATAATCAGAAAGTTGATAGCTGTGTGTCTAAAAACGAGAAATTTCTGGCACGAAAATTCGTCGGAAATCATCGTCCTTATCGCTCGCGTTTATTACGTTCCGCTGTCCGATTCGAATATAATGGAAGAAGTAACAAACGTGAAATTCAATGGAATGTAACTACGGAAAGCTAAAAGGGGACAAAAGAATTTTAAGAATTCATGACGTTTCTTTGCAAAATCAGAAACGCATGAATTATTTTTACAAATCAAAATACAAATACGTCACTAGCGCAAACGTTATTGCATTTAATTTTTCGACTTTTAACAATCGTTATTTAGAAGCAATCTCTTTGCTGTGTCAAAATTAACTCAAATAGATTTTTTTGTCTTTAGAGAAAACCGAAACTGACATTGTACATGTCCAATAAAAAAATATCTTCTTTATTAGATTGGGCACAAAAATAATTTCTTTATTAAAGTTTGGTTTTTTATGAAATACATAAATCTATTGGAGTTTTTTATCTTGAGTAAAACTTTCCGTATGAAAATAGTTCTCGTTACTTTGCGCGTGTCAAATAGAGTAACGTTGACAAGATTGATTTTGTTTCCAAATGCAAGATTTATTTAAAACATTTTCTCACGAATTTCACTTTCCTCTTAACGAATGCAAATTGATCGCATCTCAAATGCCTCGGCCTGTACAAACTGTCTCCTGAATATGTACACGAGCGTGTATCTCGCGAACTGATGATCGCGATCATCGGTCGAGACTTCGGATGCTCGATGATGAACGCTAAATGCCGCAAACTGCCGTGGCTCAAGAGCCCCGGTAAGCAGATAACGATACCCGAGATTGGTGTATTCGATGGTATATCCGAGCAGTTCGCCGTTCCACAGGGATCGATCCGGCGGCTGCCACGTGATCTTGAGCTGCTGCGGGCCCAGAGGTTCCACGGAGACGTGCCTGGGCGGTCCACCGGGCTTTTCGCCGTCCGTTTGCACCTGTTTCGCAAAATTTGAAAAAAACGCCCCCAACGGCGCACGTGAAACAAAAAAAGCAATCGATTTCGTCGTCGATTATTATCGCAATGTTATTAAAAAAAAAAAAGAAAGAAAAAACTAAACAAATATGACTTCAATGATAGTGTGAGAGAAAAGTTCTCTTTCGATCACATGCTTTGTATTTTTTTTTTGTTTTTTGTTTTTGTTTTTTTTTTTTTGGTTTTGATTTGATTTTTCGACAATGTTTGATACTGACATGAAGGATGTCGCTTGGCGCTGATGTTCCAAGATGATTTTCCGCAAGCACTCGAAAGTGGTAGGTAGTCGCGGGTTTTAGGGACGATACCAGAGCGACCGTGCTGTCTCCGGCTACCAGCTTCTGCGTGTTGTGCTCATGCCACACGTCTTTCCAGCAAAATGCAACAACGCTTAGAAGGATGCAGTACTCGAACTCTTTTTTTTTTGGTTTTGTTTTTTAGGTGCGAGTCTCGCGAGGCGCGGAGATAATGGCGAATCTCTCTCTGTCTTTCTTTCTCTCTCTTCTCTTTCTGCCCGCAAATCTCCGGACGTTTTAACGCGCAATTAACTTACATATAGGCGCGCCGCCAGTGGCGGGCAAATCCACCGTTGGCCCGTTAGTCCGGAGGGTTCATATACGGCTTAATAGTTTGCAGTCGGTTCGCGAAAGATGGATTGTGCGCGACGAGCGAGAGAAACAAATCGATCAAAGCAAATGACATTTTAATGGAGGGCGAAAGTTTCTCCGCGTCAGAGCTTCACCAGCGTCAAAACTATTATTTGCTCTTGAATAAATAAATACGCCGTGTCCGAATATATGAGTCACAGTGCGCGCATTCGGTTCGAAGATTGACTTCGAAACAATTACCGGGGGCGGTGTGCCGCAAACGCGGCCTTGAATGCAGATTATCTCTAGTTTTAATTTGTAATGAAGGAGCGCGACTACCTCGAACGCGGCATGAATATGCAGATCATTGGTGATAATTCATCCCCCGCGAGTGTGTTTCGATGGTAATTACACGTTCGCGGGAAGAGCGATTATGTGAGAAAACGTTGCCGCCCCTTCGCTTTCCACCTTTCGCGGAAAATATATATCGTGTATCGTTTTGGCGAACGTCCACGGAAATCTCGATCCTCGCGAGACTCGATTTTGGTAAAGGGCGATAATAATTCTCGACGGTGCTTGCCTCAAGAACATGTTTTATGCGCGTTAACACCACGACGCTTCCCGTGCCCCTTCGTGCGTTAAGTTCGATAATTTAACACCGGGTGCGGGGGAGACTCTCCCATCTCTCTCACTCCCTCTCCCAGAGTCGATTAGGCGTAAATGAGGACATCCAAAGTTAACGAGCGGCCAGGGCAAGGGGCGGTTTCAAAGAGAAGTTTGTGGCATGAAAATAGAGTGAGCGAGAGGA
>QVOA01017027.1:0-23678 GCA_014825685.1 Pseudomyrmex cubaensis | reverse complement strand
ATATATATATATATATATATATATATATATGTGTGTGTGTGTGTGTGTGTGTGTGTGTGTGTGTGTGTAATATATGTATTATATGTATGTATGTATGTATGTATATTTTACGATGTTTGTCTATCGTTCGAGAAAAATGTGTACAGGTTTCTTTTAATATAATATAGGTTTATTTATTTTCTATTCACATATTTGTCTGTTATACCTGCTGAATTAATATTGCATTACGAGGCAATCTCACGATGAATTTATATTGCTATTTTAAATACTTATATATCATTGATATAATTTAAATACTCTTTTCATTCGCGAACTACTTATCAAAAGCTTATTAAGCTGTTTTTCTTCTTATAATTTAGAAATATTAATAAGTGCTCTCTTTTTCTTTCTCTCTCTCTCTCTCTCTCTCTCTCTAAGTGCAGTCGATATATAGACCGGACTGACCTTATTTACCGGTTTCATAAAATATATTACCGCCATCATATTGGCTTGTACCGCTTGCTGAAACGAGGCGCCTTTATGAAAGTATAAAAATCCATCGTCCCAATTGACGTCGCCGAGCGAGGCAATTTTCGTGTTGCGTGGCGCGTTTCCTACTTTCAAAGGAGAATTGCTGAAACGTTAAGTGTTTCGTTAAATTAGCTTTCTTTACAAATAATTAGTCGTAAAAAGCGCTATCCGAGTATAAAAAAAAGAAAAACTTAGACCTCGTCGGGCGGTCTCGAGAGTTTTTAAATATACAGGTGTGTTGTGGGCGCGCGGAATTGATGCAAGGGGAGGGTGGCGTACCCCGAGTATTGCGTCTCTCAAAAGAAGTCTCCGGAAAACTCACCACCAACGCGCCGTCATGTCGGTCTACATTTTTCAGGATGCCTTTCAAACGAAAATTAAGCAGGAAAAAGCTTTCACAACTCTCTTTCCGCAAGTCTTATTCTCGGTAAACATGGAAATTCGCATCTTCCTGCTATCAGCAAACTTAACTGACACGATCGTCAGGTCGAATGAAAAATATTTTCGAAAAACGCGATACCGGCAAATTTGTTTTTACAAGAAATTTCACATTTTATGTTCTTTTTGCAACATCTGTTCGTGTGACAAAAATTTCTTCTCTCGCTCTGATATTCTAATCACATCTTTTTACGAGATGCACATACGTTACAGTATAATTAGTCCCACAAACACTACGTTTGTTATTAATGTCAAGTATATATAATAGTATATATAATTTTTATTATTTTTTTTTAAATAAAATAATTGTATGCATTTGTGCTTAAATATTTATCGTTTATATTTTTCTTGTCATAATTTCGAGCGGCACTGCAGCTCTTTTGTATGTAGCACGATATTCGCGGCACCGTCTGTTTCTTTCTCATTTCTCTGAGGAGTTCGTGTGTAACATGTGCACTATATTAAACACGCTCGGAGTTCTTTCTATTCGAGCAAACTCATTACGCGTGTAAGTCGCTCGAACGAAATGAGTTGTTTATTTTCTTAACCCGCTTGCACGTCAAAAGTATAATGGCCGGAGCGTTTTAATGCGTCGCGATATTAAATTTGTACTCAAAATGAACGAACGAAGTTTATACGAAACGTACTGTATTTCAGTGTTGTTTTTCGAATCACAGGAAGAGAAGAAACAAATGAACGGATGTGTAATTTTGTAAATTTTATTGTTTAATATAATATGCACGCAAAAGAAATGCGTATGTGATGCGTGGAGAGAAAATAACGATTGTTTTGCAATAACACAACTTTGTCAAAAGCACAAAGGCGGAGCGCAAACATGAAATATTAAACATTTTACGGGCGCAAATGTAGAATTTATTATACCACAAAAAGGGAGACAGAAAGAGAAAGAGAAATTTTTTTTCAAAGAACATAAAACAATGTTCGGTTTTAACGTGAAACTCTGCAATCACGTTTGAAAGCGTTGCTGTTTCCGTTAGGATTAGCATCCAATACGCGACGCGCAAGTACACAACATTATTTGCGAACAAGCCGTCAACGCGTTGCAATAAACGACAATGCGCTCGCGACGAAAGATTTAAACGTTACCCCCCGACGTGTGTAAACACGCTTCCGACGCGTGAAAATGAGCGCGCGCACGGAACCGCCCGCAGTAACGCGCAAAATATCATATTTCCTAAAATATTGCGTGACAATATGTTTCTGATGTCGCTCTCACAAGAGGCGGAAAGTCAACCCCGCGGAGCTTTGCTCCCATTCGCGGCTCGTCGCGAGCATTCCCGGATGTTTCACAGTATAGCCCGGAGGTATCGCGTAATAAGAGCCTCATACTGTGCCAAGAAGTTGCAGAGATCGGCTCGCTTCTCTCTCTCTCTCTCGCTCTCTCTCTTTGTTTTAATACGAATGGCATCGAGCGCTCCGATTCCTTCCGGCTTAATAGGTCGAATCGTCGATAATCCCCCGTATAACGGAGTTTCAGCAAAAAACACCGCGTTTATTCGAGCGCGAGGGTTAGTTTGCGGAGCAACTCTTGTACGCGAAAAGGGAGGAAGAAGAAAGGCGAAGCGCGGCGGGGGTTGAGTTTAATATATGTATGCGAGTGTGTGTATGAGTGTGTCTCGTGTGCGGACGTGAGAGAATCTTCGCGCGCGTGCGTGTGTTTTGCGGTCGTGGTTCACCGTCGCGCGAGAGGAAGTTGCGAAGAGAGATGCGGGAGGGGAAATTGTCATTCGGCGGAATTGCAATTTCTCGCTGACGCGTGCTGTGCCAACCCTCTCGCGCGACGAGTAAAAGCGGACTAATGATGCGCACTAGACTTAATGCCTCGTTCCTGTTCTCATTTTCTCCAAAAGGTGCGAGCTGCCTGCAGGGGGTCAGAATGGAAATAATGCCCGAGGTGGTGCAGCGTGGGCAAGGGGTGATTCTGCGGTGCTATTATGACCTGGAAAATGCGCCACTCTATTCTCTCAAGTGGTACCGAGGAAAGCACGAGTTCTACCGATACTCGCCCGGTGACGACCCGCAGATCAAAACCTTCAACGTGGAATGGATTCACGTCGACGTAAGTTACTTCTCACTCTCTGCTTATACACATATTATTATTAACGCGATCGCGCGCCTCGACAAATTTTCACTTTTATTTAACTCTGTTTATGCAATAAACATAATAATAACAACAGATAGTGTTTCTCAACAAAAACGCTGATTGATCAAATGACATGTTATTCACTACTGTTTCATTTACATTTGCTGTGGCTTTTCCGACTTGTATATATAACCAACTGCAAATATATCCGTCTCTTCAAATGTTGTTATACGTGTCAATATATAAAGAAGGGCGTGTTCAGCTCTAAACGATCGGTTGCGTTACACGTCCGTCGAGAGTATTTAGTAATTGGGACACTCCGCACAACGCGAGTCAACGACCGTGAAACTATATACGGTTATTTTTTCGGTCCGCGGCGGATTGACGAGGCAGGGGGTTGGCGGAAATATGTGGTTTCACCGTATCACCGTAAACGCAAACCGCAGCGCGCCGGCCCGATGCCTCGTTAACAGCACCCTTGACCGCTGTAATCGCCGTAAAACAGTCGGCAGCCCCGGCGCGCTTTTATCATCGCTCCAACATTTCCGTAGGCCGTTTACGCGCGTCGCTCGGCCAACCCGCACCCCCGGCGGTTTTCGGGAGTGGCGGCGGCGCCGGTGTGTGCACCACACGCGCTCGCGCCGCACCAAAAACAAGCCCCGTCGGTTCCCGTTGTGTTTCGGTACAGTCGAATGAACGACCTGACAAACCGTGACAACACGCGCCGCGCGCGCGTTCCCGTTTACGTTTATCGTTTCGGAACACGGGCAGCGCGAGCGGATTCTCCGGTGACGAACGAGAAGTAATGCGCCGCACCGTGAGGGATATAAAAGCCTCGATTTCGAAAAATACGCGCTCGCCCGTGCGACACCCCGTCCCTCGAGAAAAAGATAGAGAGAGAAAGAGAAAGAGAGAAAAAAAAGAGAACGTGTGTAGATTTTGAGGGAAAAAATTGTTTTGTTACTTGCTCAGAGTTCTTTTTTTTTTTTGTTTTTGTTTTTTGTGTGTGTGTGTTCCGGCCATGTGATATTTGATTTACCGCGTATGTCGGTCGGATCTACATCGGAAATACATGTTTCGCCGGGATTTCGATGCTTTGCCTTGCTTCCGCGTCCGTTAATACCGCAGCACTCCAACCGCGCTACAGACAGATACATTTTATTTAATAGACGTTTATATTGGGAGTGAATTGTTAAAACGCCGCGCGCGCTCGCATACCGGAACGCCCGCATCTCGCGGAAGGATCGTCGGGCAAAACCGGCGCACTTTTATCACGTTTTCTGGTCGCCGTATAATGTTTGACCGTCGCGTGTATGTCGTGAAACGCGATAAACGTGAAATTGTCGACGTTATTATATTGGCGTGCGCACTGGTGCCCGGTTCAAATGCGGAAACCGAAAACTTTTCGTGTAACAAAATTCCGTTCCGCTTTACGTACGTAAAGAGCAGTCGTATTTGCAGCGCAGGTATTCCGCGCGTGGTAATTTCACGTACGCGTGTATATCGCGAAAGTGCGAAACAGCGAGTTAACCGATTCGACTCGGCGTTTGCGGAGAATCGCGAAACATTTACACGAGTCAACAAAGCGCCACTGACCGGGTGTGTAACACAGAGCGCATTATGCAGTACGTTAAAAGCGCGTGTTCGTGATGAGATATAAAGCCCCCCGATGGTGTGTGTGCGCGCGTGCACATCTCGTATCGGCGTATTTAACGGTGGCCACCGCGCGAATCCGAGCTTTCGTCGATAAATCGCGTCGACAATTTTCGCAGTGTTACGATCGCAATGAAAAGAGCCGCGAGATCGGCTGATAACTGTTCCGCGATCCGATTGTAATCGCGGCGACGATGTTAACGCGCGCGTGTTTCATTCTCAACGAAAAGACCGCACCGCGACCTATTATTCCGCAATAGCGTGTCTCCGAAGTCGTGACGGTTTTCGTTCCCGATGTATCTACTTGCAATTCTCCGAGCAAAACCAAGTAGCTCGTTCAAGAAGTATAGTAGATATCGCGTTTCCAACATATTGACATTGTCGTCGTCGTCGTCGTCGTCGTTCGAGCAGTAGCAATTCAGACAAGTATCGGACAAGAACGATCTATAAAAAGGACGAAAATTTGTTGCAACGGACGCTGCCTGGCTGCAAGCTCGATCGCATTTCGTCTGATGTAGAAAGAATTGCGAGTAACGATTTCACGTCACGGACGTATTAAAAACTACCTCGCGCACATAGAAAAAGAATGTTAGAAAAAAAAAAAAAAAAAAAAAAGAATGTGAAAATATAATTTCGCATTAAAATGATAAATTTTACGATTGACGCGAACTAGTAGCAATATATTTCGGAAAATTTAATTTATCACGTATTAAAACTCCACCACACAGATGAAGAATATTGAATTAATTTTATTACAAATGACAAATTTCACACGATTGATGCGAAATGATACAGCAAAATGTATGGCTCCGGAGAGCTTGATTTGGCACATTTGAAACGTAGCAAGCACACAGGCGACACACATTTTGTGCGATTCGATATTTCCTGATCACACACACGCATTCGATATGTGTATATTCTCGCCCGCTCGCTCGAGATGCAGTTCGGAATGCTTCATTAATTTTTCATGCGCGCATCGGATTGATACCTTGTCCGACAGAATTGATGTCTCGCACGGGGGTTGTTGGTCCGGACATTAGCGGTCTGCGAGCGATCGATTCATACGCCGCACAAATATTGGTTATCTGCACGCGCGTGGGTATCAGTGTCATCGTCAGGATTGGAAGGAGGGACGACAAGACGCGCAACACGGGAGATTATTCTCTAGATATCACGAGCCAAGCGAGAGAGAGAGAGAGAGAAAGAGAGACGGAGAGAGAAGGGTTTCATATTTATTCCTCCCGTGCGGCGCGTGTGACCCGAGCTTTTGTGTTTCTGCTTCTGTGAAGTCGGCGAGGGCGTCCACATAAATCAACGGCGGAAAGAGCTCGCTTGCCTTTCACGCTCGTCAAAGAGCACGCCTCACGGTTCACCCTTCCTTTTTCCCTCGTCTCCCAACCATCGACGCGCGTCGTCCCATCGCGCTCACTTGTACCTCTTTCATTATTTAAGCCCCGCTAATTATGCATGCTTCGTTTTGCCTGTTCCGATTAAACCTTGCTACTCCTCGGACTCTCTTTCTCTCTTCTCTTCTCCTTCTGTCCCGTTTTTGCCTATGAAGCCGCTCATCCCTACTTCCGTTACCAGCTTGGCTTCTCGGGCCACTTTAGTCGAGTGCCGGATAATTCCTGATAAGGTGGCTGTTCCCTCGAGTGGACTATCCTTCGACGCGACGAAAAGCCAGGATATTCGTGGAATATTTAGTGACACGGCAAACGTCTTGTTTTTTCAAAAGATTTTATCTCTATGGATTATCCACGAAAATATACTTTTTAACAATAATTTTTTTTATTAATATTCTTTTCGAATAATTGAGAGTAATTTTCGCAGTTGTATATAAAATATAGTCACGGCAAGAAGGTTTTATAAAAATATTATTCAATAATAGATATGATCGTGTAATCATGTGTGTGTCTAGCGAGACAACGAGTATTACAGTTAAATCACGTTATCTGCGTGTAAGTGGCACGTTGCGATTTCGAGACGATAGTAGTAACGTGTAGGTCACGGTGGTGCAATACAATATCGGTGTGCTTCCATTTTCCCCTCTCCTTTTACATCTCATCCGAACGTGTGTGTGTTTCAGAAAACAAAGTCGAACACGAGCCAGGTAACGCTCAAAGATGTAGACTTCTACCTCGCGGGAACGTTCAGCTGCGAAGTTACAGCGGACGCGCCGACCTTCTCTACGCTCTCCGATTCGAAGAATCTCACCGTTGTGTGTAAGTACATGCTTCACATTATTATCACGAAAACTTCGCACATAATAGGAGAGTAGATTCCTGTCTCCTGTTATTCACGACGACTTATACGTACGGGGAAAGTAACTCGATCTTTCCATTTAGCGCTTTTTGTATCTGTATTAATATATTTAAATATAATTTAAATATATTTTAAATATATATTTAAATATATTTGATATGTTAAACTAGTTTTTTAATTCTTTATGTAATGTATTTGAATTGTGAGAATACGAAAACAATGTTCTCGCAAAATTTGTCTCTGATGTATGCGCGAAGAAATGGTAAAATTATAAACATGTAGCAAAACAGCTCGCAAGAAATTTTTTCCTGGAAATATTCAAAACCCCATATAATACGATTTCGTAACGAGTAATTAAAAATTCACGAGTATTCCTCTGAATCTTGTGCGAAATATATTTTTAGAGAATTCCGAGATTAGACATATTTGATGCTCGCGCTGTGCGCGTAAAATCAGGTCAGCGGTCGTGTCTTTTTTATCTCAGTTTAAGTAAACGTAAAAAGTTTTTGTATAATGTTTCAGTTTTATGTGTATGTGTGTGTGTGTGTGTGCGCGCGCACGTGTACAATATGGTTTTAAAAAAATTACGTGCAGCGCATAATTAAAGCTGGCATAAATATTCTTTCATATGTATTTTCTTTTAAGCTGCGCGCACTTCCGAATGAAATGGGCAGTTGACTCGTAGAAACCTCTTCTATTTAAATGTAAAAATGGAGTTGGCTCACTTTTTGCGCTAATAGCCTCTTTTATGGGGAGAAAAATTGCGGTAGTTTGTTAACATATTAATATTTGAAATTCACATATAGTTTAGCGAACAGCTGCCATTACGCACCTTTGTCTTTGGTCAATTCAAACTGAGATAGAGAACTTAATTACTTTGCTTACACCTCTACATCGTGGAATATTTGTTATTTAAATCGCGACATCGCGTTGAATTTAACGTTTTACGAGAACAATTGCAAAATTAAATTTCTAAATGCATTGGCAGAGCGTGCACCTGCTGCGCTTTTTATACATTCGCAATTTTCCGATTCGCAAAAGTAACTTCTTGTCTTCGCTCGCGGAACTAATCGCTAATTGAAATTAAATTTTTCACTTAATAGAGATGTGCACGAAAAATCGAGTTTATACATCCTCGACATTACTTATGCTGATTTACTCGTCTCGGTAATGCATATTCACGCAAAACAGTCGTAAGTCGACGCGTCCAAAGAGCTATGCATATTACCGCGGCAAAGTGCGCATCTGGCAATGGAAGTTCTCTCATCGTCGTCATCGTCGTCGTCGTCGTCGTCGTCGTCGTCGTCGTCGTCGTCGTCGTCGTCGTCGTCGTCGTCGTCGTCATCATCATCATCGTTATTAACTCTGTCGCGTTTGATCCGCCTATTGAATCTAATCCGTGTGTCGTCCTCTTCATCTGAATTGATATCGGCTTGTCGAGCGTTCATTTAGCGCGATATATATATGTATACATATTTGGCCGATCTCATTTTGATTTGCATGTGGTGGTACAGAAAATAATTTTCTGCATGTTTCTAATTGACAAATAAATTTATATTAGATTATTTGCATACATATAAATTTTTTTAAGCAGTCAATGTCGTAAAAATTTTGTATTTCATATAAGATATAAATTTATACTTGAGAATATTTTATTTTGACAGAATTTGTATAAATTACGCGGAATAGTGGATATCGAACGCGATTAACGAATTATTATTTTAGTATATCGTGAGAGAGAAAACGGGTGTAATTAATTACAAAATTTGAAGTTAAATTCGTGTAATTAAAAGTGTGTCGTTTTGCATTCCGTTGATAATTGCGTGACAAACAAACTGGATAAAGTGAATTGGAAATCACTCATTTAATGCGCATAACTGATGGATTCCGTAACGAATATTAATCAAATTATTTATCATACGCGACATGTAAATATTACAAGTATTACATATTTATATCGAATAAAAATGTACTCTACGCGCGTTAACTGTTTATCAAATCATTTATGTAATCCATAAAATTGAACGGCGTGTATTGCTCGAATTTTAAAATAAAAAAAAAAACAACCCATGGGATACAAATTATGTCAAAATGAATTTTTTACGGCGAAACGTAGAAACGCGATGTTTGTTTCCGCAAATGTTTTATTTTCGCGATAAACGCGCTCAAAAACTTCCCTTGTTATTCCTTCGTCATATTTGTTAAATTTATGTTATCGCGGAGAATCTATATTCGCTGGTATATAGCCGATTGGATTTACGAGCATCTGGAGATTTTTACTCGGCGTTCGCGCTATTGAACGTGTAAGGGTCTCGCGATTTATTCAAAGACGAGGCGACCGCGAGATAGTAATTTCGCCATATATCTGCGTCCGCCCGAGCACCTTTAAATCTTCCCGCTATAAGTTACCGACGCATTGTCGGGGCTATATACCAGATGCTCTCGAGATATCTCCTCTTCCTCTTCCCTTCTCTGTAAACTGCGGGAAATCGAAGATTTTCGCAGTGCGACGACGTGGTGGCATTAAGGATGCGCGAGTTGTGCATTGCGGAGACGCTATTTGCAAAGGCGAGAGATTCGAAACTCTCTCCTTTTGTATAGCATAATTAAGGAACTTGCACGCGCAAACGTTTGTAAATTTCTCTTCTTTATTTCTGGTTTCCCTCCGATTGCTTGTTATTTACGGACAAGTTTCGTGACATTTACGGAAGAAAGGTGGTAAAATTAAAATCAGAAAGATACGAATTTTGAGACTCTTAATTTATCACTTAATCGGTAAGGATTCATTTTTCTATTTATCGAATTAATCGAAAGATGTCATTTTTCTATTTTTATTTATAAAGTTTTCTGAATACTTTTGATATGAGATTAAAAAGTTTGTTTATAAAATGTTTTTTGCAACGTTTGATTTGTTGATAGTTAAATTACTTTTTATTTTTATTTTGAAATATCTGTAAAAAATTGACGCTTTTTATATGACGCTTTTCAATAACTTTTTTATTTATTTATTTATTTATTTTTTTTTGGTAAGTATAACGTATGCGTATCAAACACCACAAAAGTATATCGTAACATCCAGTACGCGTGTTGTAGAGACAACATTCATCGATGGGCTTATCTTCATTATGGTTTAAAATTGTTAGTTTATAAAATTATAGTATAGTTTATAAAAGTATAGTTTTTTTAGATTTGAAGCTTTGTTTTTGTCAGGTTATTCAATAAGAACAAATACACAAGATGGTTATTTATTAAGGTTATGTAGCAAGAAACAACTACAATATTAACTCGAATTTTTTCAGGGTAAAACTATTTTGAAATGCAAAAAGTTTATTTTCTGTGGCGCAATGTTTAATATTCTCACGCAATAATACGTAATCGCGTGCGCGCACACATGGATTTGTCACCAAATATTTTGCTTTGTTTATCAGAAAAAGATTTTCCCAATATACATTTTATTTTCGTGTTCACGTTGCACAGTTATTATTTTATTTGTTTTTCGCAGCTAGCAAGTTTCATAAATATCATGTGTAACAAAATATATAACAATTTCAGCTTTTTTTCACAACGCGTATAAAAGAAAGAACAACATAGTAATATAACAACATAGTAATAAAACCGTGTTGCGTGTGGGACAATTTTTTTACGTATATATATATACGTATGTTTTGGAGCACGTAAGATGAGTTTTTTTCGTTTTATATGAGGAACAATTTCGCGTTATTAATTTTATTGTTAGATTGCAAATCTAACACGACGCGCTCGTGCGACGAAAATGAGGTGGTTTTTTTTTCCTTTCGATCGCGTCGAACCGTGCCATCGAGATTCGAGCGGAAATGTATTCGGAACGGAATTTCACATATATATTGAAATTAGAAAACCTACGCGTCGCGAAACTATTCGTGAAATATGCACCGCGATCTTCCTGGATCTTTCCTGTCCCAGGAAGGAAAAGAGTTTATTTCGCAACTTCCGTGATATCGAGTGAGTTCAATGAAAAGGGTCTATATAACGTCTTAAAGCGCGACGGCGACGATTCTGCGTGCTGGAAAAATGCTTGGATATCAGAAATTCTGTTCTCTCTCTCACGTTTTTCCCTTCCTTTCTCCCTTCTTTCCCCGCACCGCCGCATCTCCCGCGCAAAGTGGAAACAGAGTGCTGAGTCTGCCGACACATTCGAAATTTACGTCGCGTGTATACATGCATTAGGAATAACCCTTGCATTGTACAACATGTTCAATGAACATCACGCGATTAATTATTTCTGCGCGCTGAAGACCTCTAATGTAAATTTAGATTATTATTAATACAATAGTTTCTGTTCCTTGACGGCACGTATGGGTAATAACAGAGTCGCATAACTCGTGTGTGAACGGTATCACTGAATTACTTAAAGTATATATAGTGAGTGCATTGTGCTCTAAGCGTGCACAACGCCGTGAGTAACACGGTGCACTCCATCACTTCATTATTTCATGTCCAAACGCGAGGTACGCCATTTCTAGAAAGCGTTCCATCAGAAAGAAAATTCTCCCGGAAACCTCGTTAAGGAGAACGCGAAACGTTGGGAGATCCTTTGAAATTGCACAACGCTGTCCGTAAAAGTAACTTGATGTTTTTTTTTTTTTTTTTTACAATGGCGTTACGTGACAGTTGGATGTATGATGCGTAAGTTTCCTGCGCCACCACCTCATCCTGGTACCATAGCTTTTTCAGTATTTATTCGATCCCATAACGAATCCCGAGATGCTTCCCTTTTCTCGTGGAGATCTGAGAAAACGGCATTTTCTTCTCGTAACCTCGTGAATTTTTCAGATCTAATATCGCAGCAATTAAGGCGCGCATTAAACTTCTATTAGGGGAAAATTTGCTTGTGAAATTAATTGCGGAACAAGGGGGTGCCTTTTGCATTCTTGAGACTTAATTCGCCCGAACATCCTTAATTTTCAATGTTAAATATCTTAATTATTCGGAGTCTAAACTAGCTGTTGTTTTTCTTTGATCTCTCTAGTCTAATTCTCTCTAATCTCAAGACGAATTATACTTCTTGGGGGATAATAAATATTCATCAAATTTAACAGATTTTCACTAGTGGCTTTTTTCTTACGTCCTAATAGTTAACTTTTTAATTTAATTTTACTTTTTAACTTTTTACATTTTTCGAAGATATGGTTTTACAATTCTTCAAAATAGACGTGATGCGATTTTCAAATTGGACTAAACAATTTGTCATGGAAAATTGAAAAGGTTTACTCGGTTATGTAAATATGCGACACATTTACGTCTGCATATTTGGTTCACTTAAATTAATTAATTTCGCTTAATTTAATTTTCATATCTCTCTTTCTTAAATAAATAATTATTGCGTAATTGATTTGCTTTCCAGACCAATATATTATATACATATATTGTGCAAAAGTTACGATTATTGATATTTACTTGTTTATTTGTTTTCTGATGGTTGGTACATTACAATTTATACGTGGCTCTCGCGGATCTTTTGCGAGACAGTAAATTATATACGGAGACATAATTAGGTTTGAAAAAGTTACGTTTCCCGAATTTAAGCCGAAACGATTTTGCGCAAGGTGCGACGTATAAATCGCGCCGTAAAACGTAACGCACTCCAGTTACCTTAAAATTGCACTAGGTTGTACGAAAATCTCGCAGCGTAATTCCATTTTATACGAGTGGGGCGAAGTTGCCTATCAAAGAAAATAGCACGTGTATGTTAATTTCGAAATTTCCACGTACTCGCGCTCTTAATGTTCTCATGAATGTAAAACAGATTCAGATCCTAATAAACCGCTCGAGAGCAGTGAGTACTATACATATGTATCGAAATTACGTGTGATTTTGCTTAAGCACGTCTTTCTCGATTCAACGACGACGACGAGTGCGTAACAATCTGAATCATGTCTCTCGCGCCGATTTATTTCTCAATTCCCATTAAATTCGGTTCGCGTGCAAATTATTAAGATATTTTCCGTGTATTTATTTTCATTAATTCGCGAGATCTATGCACGTACGTATACAAAATTGAAGCGCGCAATGTTAACATAATTACTTTCAAAAAATGTAGCGCATTCGCGTACTAATTTTTATAACGATTTTTTTTTTTTTTACGTAACGATGAACACACAATATTCATTAGCGATTATACATTGTGTTGTACATAGCGTGCATACTTTTGGCGCGTAATATTGCTTTTATTGTAGAAGCTTAATTGAGTTGTGTTACAACAACGTTTCTCGTTAAATTTTTTTTCATCTAAGTATGATTTAAATATAATGTTTTCAACTGTAATTGTCTCATTACTGCGCGCGCAGTTTATATTTCTTTTTTTTCTTTTGCAAAGAATTTATTAATTAATATTTTTTAAACGATGATATTTTTTTCTAATAATATTAAAGTGAAACTTTTCCGTCAGTAACAGATGCACGCGAAAACACGTTACTTTTATTTTTTACCGAAAAAATATGCGTCACATTTAATTGGCGCGCCGGTCCGGTCATTTACTTTTACGGGGGGACATGTGGAAGGTTGGCTATCAAAAATTTGTACATATGTGGTAGTATATCATCCCAACTTTGAAATTGACTTCCGATAAGCGGAGAACAAGATTGATGATCGAATGATGCGTGATGGTTGTCGAAATTTCTGGCAACGGGTTGGCCATTTCAATCTGCGAGATTCAAGAATCAGTCATATCGTTCAATATCATCCCCTCGGCCATCAAACGCAGCAGACAAATGCTGCGTTTCGTATATACATATATAAAAACGCTTTGAAATTGTTGTCACCGACAACAAATCAAAAAAAAAAAAAAAAAAAAAAAAAGCAAATTCGATTTATCGCTTATTTAAGTTTTTTTTTTTGTGTTGCCAGAAGTTCCGTCGCTTTTTCTAGTTTTGTAACTATTTTCAGCCGTAACTATTGCGTTCCTATCCTATCTTTCCTCTTCCTCTATGTGGCGCTTTAATTCTTCTTTTTTCTTCTTTCCGTCTATTCCCGGTTGTGCTTCTCCGTCAAATATTTAAAAGTTTCCTCTTTTTCACCCGAGTCGTTGTAAATGTATTACGCGACTATTTTTCAGTAGACAACCAACACGGAAAACTCGATTTCGTTTTTTTTTTTTTTTTTTTTTTTTTTTTTTTTTTTTTTTTTTTTTTTTTTTTTTTTTTGCTATACGCGATTCACGTTCGATATTTCACCGATTCGCATGATTAACGAATTTCGGTCGAGAGGAATAGTCCGGGGCCGCGAGGAATATCTGACGCGACGGGCGTGATCTGTGAAAGTTCTATTTCCAACGTAGACTTTCATCGATCACGCCGGTGCCCGGGATTCGTTACGATTGGCAGAGACATAATATCTACGGATCGCCTTCTTATTAGCGGCACTCGAATCCAGGCGGAGGAGAATCTTTCACGTTGAAGGCGAGTGCTATATTCGCACTCTCCCTCTGGACGGGATATGAATTTCATATTTTACGATAATATCGCGGGATATGTTCGCAGAGTAAACGAATCTCTAGTCCCCTTCTCCCACTCTTCTTCTTTACTACTGGTGGTGCAGTTTTCACATGCTCGTGGGAAAATCGTATCAGCGCGAAGAATTTTTCGCGAGCGCCGTTACCTTCGCCGGAGCGTCGTCGTTTGTATCGACTTTCTCGCGCGGCGTGCGTTAAAATTTGCGCGGGAGTGATAAATCGTTATCGCGTAACACATATTTAATCGAAATCTAGAACGGAAGAAATTCTCGGGATACAAGTACGTAGATATCCTTCACGTCACAGTAAAAGTTTTATCGCGTAATTCTCCTGCGATATCTGACGGGAGTTCTTGTTATTTTTTTCTAGCGTTCCACTTTTCGCGTTATTACTGGAAACACTTCGGGGAAAAAGCAGAAGTAATTACGAATTTTGCAATAAACGTTACTAAAGCTTTCATCAGTTATGGAAGAAATAAGGTTGAAAAAAAAAAAAAAATGTATATATATATATATTTTACATAACGTTATGTAATTTTGCAGTTTTATATTATAAAAATTTTTCCGCGCGACAGCTTTAGGAATATTTTAATTTATTGGCTTTTTTTTAATTACGTTTTTAATTTATTTAGTTAATTTTGTTCTTCGTGCAAAAGAGAGTCGTGATATTAACATGTTGAGTGATGCGGCATGTTTAGCTGACTTGTCAGTCAGTGCAGCGTGGGCTGCGCGAATAGCCCACGTATAACTGCAACTGCAATTATAAGATAATTATGCAGTGATACAAGACAGTTCATGATAATGTTGTTCCTGCATGAAATTATCAAAACGAGCAGAAAGTTTAGCGTGGGCCACCGATGGCATTCAACGTGTCAATAAAATGTCGCTATTTCCTTTTGAATTCATGGTCACGTTGAGCGTTTGGTCTTTGAAATCGGATATATATCTTGGAGTCGCTTCTTGCAAATGCTCGATACTATTCATACGTAGAACGCGATATGATATCTAACCGGGATGCGATTAATCGTTCTATCGTTTCATGAGTCGTCGGTTTATCGTCGCCTCGAGCGGAGCTTAGAAGGCGTTCCACGGTTATTCTCCCTCGCTTGACTTGCCAGCGATAGCTTCCGGTTTCATCTCAACTACGTCGGCTTCAAGTGCTTCGCTGTATAAAGTACACATATATGAAGCCCCGTACGGCGAGATGGAGAGAGCAAAGTTGAGTGGCGTAACAATATATAACACAATATCGAGGCGATTCAATTGATTGAAAAAAAAAAAAAAAAAATTCGAACTGTAATTAACGCGAATTAGTAGCAAAAATTAGAGAGAGGTATTTTACCGTTCACTGCACGCATCGAATACACTTGCGGCGGCTAAATGCCTAACTAATGCCCTCAATTAATATGATAACAAGCCCTAACCGTTTTAATTTCGACGCCGACTAGTCCAAATGCGCGGCAGCATGAATTGCGAACCGCCAATTAGCATGCATGCTAAATAAACTCCGATAATTTTCCCGCGGAATTTGATGCCGGGGAAATTGACCGCGCAAGTTTTGTCACGCAAAATCTACTCCTCACAATACGTTTTGGATTCACGCGTCTAGTTATCGTTTGTATGTGTTTTAATTCGGCAAAAATTCTTGCGCGCGCGGTCTTTTAGTGCACGAACGCCACCCACGAATTTACTAATTTCGGTGATTTGCTGCCGTTTTTCTTTGCACGCAACGTGCATGCGCGCAAGCAAGAATATTTTTCGCGCGAACACGTGAAATGTATACGCGCAAAAATACGAAAAGTATTTTTTTTAATTTTTCCGAGTGGAGCGAGCACGCGCGCGCAGCAAGCACTTAATACCTTCGACCGCTCTGATAGCTTAGTGATAAAGTTCAAGTGCTTTGTAAATTGACGGTCCCGCTTTCTCGGCTCGACGCATTCAATTTTTCTAGAAGTATTTACTCAAGCCGCGAAAGATTGAGATATTATACGCGTAGGTATAATACGCGCAACGTCCGAACTGCAAATATAATTCATTTCAGCGATGAATTAAAACGTCGATTTGTTATAACGTTAAAAATCGTACGTGACGTTGTTTACACACAATATTTTTATGTGTTTTATTTTTCTCGCGTTTTAAACGAGACATTAATTCGTGCGCGCGATCACATTTTATGAATTTAATTATTTTCTTTTATTGAGAGAGAAAAAAAAAACCTATCAGATTTGTGTGAATTCTATTTTGCCAGAAATATTCGATTCGCGCGTTTGAAATTCTTTGGGAAATCAGGTTATCTCCGACGCGTTCTCTATTTCACGTTTTGAAGCATCGCGACGATTAACAAATATTCAATATAAAGTTTGCTCCATTTACGCAAGGTTTTCGCTTATTCGCGCGCAAGCGCGAGCGCGCGGTGTAGTAGCTGGCGTTATTCGCAGGACACTTCATTTCGCGCTGTGGAACAAACAAGCTTTTAATCACAGTTTCAGTTTGCAGCTATTGTCTTTGCGGCGCGTTCCTCTCGCGCGCGCGCACCGTTTACAACGCAACGCGCACAATCAATATCCGCGTATACTCGGCGCTTAATATTTTTCCACGGTTA
Source organism: Pseudomyrmex cubaensis (assembly GCA_014825685.1). Lineage (NCBI taxonomy): Eukaryota > Metazoa > Arthropoda > Insecta > Hymenoptera > Formicidae > Pseudomyrmex > Pseudomyrmex cubaensis. The sequence continues at coordinate 6,621 of QVOA01017027.1, read as the reverse complement.
CGCGTAGTCCTTCCGCGGTAACTGCCTTTCGAGAGTACGAGAGGATGGCGCCGGAGAATTACGCAATACACGTAGTCTCCATTGTACTCCGCGGAAGCGCATATAAAGCTGGCGACATAACGGGCTCCTCATTGGCGCTTGAATATTGGATAAGTTCGGCGGCAAACCCTCGCGATTACGCCCTCCTATCTCCATCCCTCTCCTCATCTACTCTCGTTGCTATACCCGAGTTTCGACAGTGACTACATGAGAGACCTCACGAAATTATTATGTTTCAGCTCTGCCCAGTGGAAGGCCCGTTATCGCGTCGGAACGCAATCGCTACGTCGCGGGAGAAACACTGAGGGCAAATTGCAGCCTGCCGTCGTCGAAGCCGCCGGCTCATCTCTCATTCACGTTAAACAACATGCCGGTAAGTGATGCCCGTCGACACGATTGTCGTATTATCGAAATCACGAAGAGCGAGAGAGTTTCCCGAGAATGTGCGCATTGACCAAATTGGATCCCGGCGTTGTTCGCGGTCGCACGCACATTCCGCGTCAATATTTACAGTAGCCATCGAAATTACAACGCGTATAAATTCTCAAAAGAGAGATTGGTTCGATATGTTTTACGACAAATGACAATAATTGGTTCGAGGCGATAAAAAGTTTTGTTTTTATTAAAGGGAATTATATATTTTTATATTCCCTGTTTTTTTTTTATACACACACATACGTCATTCACTTGTCGACTATTTATAGTCGGAAATGAAAGTTCGCTGTCGTTGATTTTACGTCAAAATATACGTGTTGTGCTTCGCGATTCATTCATCTGGCGCGACGAGAGATTAGCCTCGCGCAGCGAAAGTGTGTTTAAAATCGTCGAAAAACGTTACAAAAATACCGAAATATCACACCGCTTTTTTTTTTTTTTTTTTTTTTTTTTTTTTTTTTTTTTTTTTTTTTTTTTTTTAACGAAACGGTCCATCAACAGCTGCAGCCTTTTAGCCTCTATACTACTCAATCGAAATCCGCTTTGCTCTCGCATCTTTCCTCGCTTGGGAATGGGTGCCTTTATAAAAATTGTTAAATCGAAGAGACTATTTGCTTTTACCATCCCATAAAACTCGTGAGCCTCATTGAAAGTGCGCGGGGATTTTCGATATCGATTTTCAATTTAGGGAATATATGTATCTAACATCGCGCCGCCATTATCGTCGCCGTCGATGTTTATTGTAGGAAACTCTTCGCGAACCTTCGGAAAGTAGATCATTTCCGCGCGTCTTTGTTTTTTTTCCCTTCCCCTCTCCTTTATCGCCAAATCACGCGCGCTCGAAACCGTCGTCGTCGTCGTCGGCGGTGTCGCATTTATCACTCGGGCTTTCAACCGATTTGCGCGCGCTCGCTCTCACGGACGGCTCATTTCGGAGCTTTCCTGAATTTAGCCCGAGAATAATTCCGGCGCGTGTAACGGGCGAAACTCACGGGATAAACGTAGGAAATTCGACGAAGAAGAGGCGGGCAAAATCGACAGACCTTAAAGGGGTTAAGCAAACACTTTGTTATCTGCGAAAGTGTGCAGTAATATACGCGTGTCGGCGTGTTTGTCTTTCGGGCGATTCAGTTCTTATAACCGAATTGAATCTCGCGCTTGGAATCAGGACATGAATGATTAAGCCTCATCCCGGATGACGACGCGCGCGCGCGCGAGAGAGAGAGAGAGAAAAAAGAAGAAGAGGGTTTTATCAGGCGCGCATCCGCAGGATAAGAGAATTTGAATAATCAAGTAATCCGAGCAAAAGCCGCCGGCAGCACCGAACGAAATACTAATAACCGCGATACGAGCAAAAATGCTGTCGAGTAACTTTTGCCGAGCCCGGAGACACACACCGGGCGCAGCCTTCGGGCGATGCATTACCCATAATCCCCCCGGGGATGACGTCGCCGGGATCTCATTAGCCGATACGGCTAAATGCAAAACGTGGTCCGCCATGCTTTCGATCCACGGAAGGAAGTACGAAATTCGCTACCGACTTTGACCGAACGGCTTTATGTGTACGCGGGCCTGTCTTTCTTGTCGGCCGCTGTTACTTATGGAGAAAATTATTACTTTCAATTATTACTTTCAATTTTAAATTAGTAATTGTAATAGAATTTTTTATGAATTTACATAAATTTTCAACGTCGGTTTATCCGCGATTATTACGTTCGAGTAAAGTGTGTTTGATGCTTTTAAATAACTCTGAGAGATAAATGGTCAATGATGAAGTAAATCCGCGCGGAAACTTTTTCATGAAGTTATAATCGATATCATTTCTCTGATGATATGATAACAAGAAGCCGGAGAGATGTAAATTCGAAAGAAACTAACCGCGAGTTCTTTTATCCGTGAGACCTGGAAAATTAAAATTGCATACATACACATGTAAGCGCGGGTGGGTAACGAAGGAACTATGTCAGTGCGGCGGGGGATGGCGAGGAGTAAGTAACGAATTGCCCAGGTTATGGGAGCAACGGGGTCGAGTCCGCGCGCTCGCTTCTTACGACTAACGTCTTGTCGAGAAACTCGTGTCGAATTTGCAGGGAGCGTTTCTGAGAGCGCGGAAGATATCTTCTCGCGGAAACAAGGGTTTCTTACAGCTCGGGCGTTGCCAGTACAAGTTTACCCGCGCCGGAAAGAAGTAGTTCGCCTCGTTGGGAAAAAGTTGCAGCCAGGCGATCTCCTTCCAAGAAGACTTATTTCTCGTTCGTCACGAGAATCATTTTGATTATTGTTGCAACTTCAATATTTCGCTTATAAATAACACGCGGAATTAAAATTGAGCCTCGCTTGTCAAAATGACAAAATTAATTTTTCTCCGTTATATAAATCACAAAGAGAGAGGTTTTAAAGAAATACAAAAACGTAATTTTCTCGTAATTATTGTGAGCAGTGAGCACTATAATAATACACGACTTGCATCTAAAATACACACGCGTAACAGATTGTATTTTTTTTTTAAAGTTGACTGAAGCAACTTTTAATTAAAAAAAAAAGTTTTGTTGATTTGTTTTGTTGTTTTAGTTTTAAAATTATAATTACATTTGATAACAAGGATTTATTGGATTATCGTATATTCACGGCTATCAACGGCAAAAGTCGGAAAATGAAAATAAAATTTATTTACTTTTTTTTAGTTTCACAAAATTAACGTTGCCAAATGACGCTTTCGTCGGTGATTTTCTGAAATTCTACGTATTTATCATCGTTGTAGAAAAAATATGAATTAAATGTGCGTTACAGTTTAATGCACATTTTGTTAATCACACACACACAGTTTGCTTAACAAAATCAATAATTATCCCGATGCGATCACGCGAGAAATGTGTTACACGTGTTTACATCCGCGACATTGAATAATGACATTGAAAGGGCGCGGCAGCTATAAAATACATCTCGACCACAAATGCGTAATTACACGATAATGCGACACTTCCCGCGCGGAAGTGCATTCCAGATTAGAAATTCAGATAAATTTCGATGGACAAGCAGTTAATATGTCGTTATCAGTTTCCGGTTCCGCGTGTGTGAATTATCACGTAACGTAAGCGCCAAGAGATATTTTCAATGATATATATGTATAAATAAATTGCGATTTTAATGATGTGGCGCGTGTCGCAGAAAAAAAACGGACTTCATAATTGCGAATATCATCATCGTAAAGTAAAATTTTAAAACAGAACCCATCCCGTGTATATATTGCTCGCCGTAAATCTGTCGCGCTATTCGTGTTGGAAAGTATTATGAGAGAGATTCTTTAACAATTCACGCAAAATACTTGTATTTTACAAAAACCTTAATCGCGTCGAGACATAAGTTCATCTACATATTCCCAAAGCCCGGCTATTTTCAAAGGTAATCGTGTATTACCACACTATCGCGGATATGAATAAATTTTATGCATCAGACGCGCGCTCGTACGCAGATATCAATATACAGTCGATATCAATTATCCTTTAATATCCCCATAGACCGGCTTCGTAAAGAGGCGTCGCTGTCACGCGCGATCGCGCTTATCCCCCACATCCTCGGTGTTCACGTATGGAGCGACGAGGTTGTTTAGACATTCCCATCCGGCACATAAATCGGTATCATCCTGAAAAGTGGCGAGAGACGAGCAACACGAAAAGGATCACCGCTTTTCCCTCATCCACGATAGGTAGGTTGTTGACAATAAACGTTGCTGAAAAAATATTGATTCGCAAACTCGCTGGATTGAAAATTAAATTACGATTGGTAGAAGGAAAAACTCTGAAAATTATCCTGATGTATTAATTTTTAATCTTTTATCTTATTGCACTCTCTCTTTTTCTCTCCTTTCTTTTTCCACATAAGTTTCTTTATTCTAAAATTAGATGTCAACTTATACGCTCAAGTAAGAAAAGCAGTTGTACGATCAGACGTTGATTCCACTTTTCTCTTTTAAATTTCAACCTTTCCAACGTTTCATCCGCTGATTTCTCACGCGGCTTCGAGTCTTCTTTCGCTTTATTTCCACATTTTCTCCCGCGCGTCACCCATGCGAGATTCGCGCGTTCACGAGAAGGCAAGCTATCGGGATACCATGTGTTACTCGATAATATGGACTGGGATTTGTTATTTGAGTGAGATTTATTGCGGTTTTATGCGTCGTCGGGTGCGACGTACAACCGCACGCCGAGCCCGGCAAATTACGATCTCTCTCTCTAAAGAAATATCTGTTCACATTTTTTTTTCTACTCTTACTTTTTTAACGAATTTGTTGAATATCTTCTCAAGCAGCGGAATTAATGCTCGGTCTTTTGCGATTTTATGATCTCCGCGAATCAGCGCTACCGCTTTCAACTTAGATCCGGTGCTTATTCGCGTTCATTTGCGCTTTTACGTTTACAACTGCCGGGAATGAAATGGCAAACGCTCGCACACCACGAACTACGAAACGAGCCGCGAAATCGCGTCGGGACATTAATGTTTCTGGTGAAACGTAAAATGCACAGTTTTTTTGAATACGCTCGAAAAATACGGAATAAAAATTTTTTCCTACGTGAATTATAAATACTTGTAGTTTTTTAATATCGTGAAAAACAATTTTTCCCATCCGTTAAAACTTACAAAACATTCGCAACTAATTTACAAAACATTTTCAACTAATTTTCAAAAAATCTCCCTCACGTCTCATTTTTACCTTTAATTTTTTTCGATTACTCGCAGAGGGACATCTTGGTTAAAGATCGCGCGGCGAGAACCGCGCGTTTCTTTTTGTTATTCTTCGCGCACCGCGCGGGATCTCCCGCAGTTAGGAAAAGTCGCGACTTGTTCGCATCTTATCAGAAGCGCGGCGGTAAACTTAGTTCTCGCCGCGACGAAACCGAGTTCGAGGTTACCTCCTCGTGCAAACAGACTCCTCTCTTTCCCAACGTCGTTCATTTCCATCCCCCGTTGTGTCCTTAATCAACTTATAACCCGTGGTAACTTTTGCCAATCAGAAACACATCCCGCGGGAAAGAAGATCGGGATCGCAGCTGCAACGGCGGGAGCGGGAGTGTGGGACGAGGGCGAGAGAATTTTATTGGATCGTAAGTCGCCACCTCTCGGCGGCGGCGGCGGCGTTGTCGTTTTCGTCGTCGTCCTTGCCGCTCGCGACTTCGCGCGGAATACCGAGTATTTTCTTTCTCTTGGCTCTCGGGGAAGCGCGAGCATATGTTGTTTTTGTAACCTCATGAGGTATCCGGCGGATATTGTAAAACAGAAGTAACGCGGGAACACGAGGACACACGGTGAAATAATCTTCTGAGTACCGCGAACGAAAACATCGTCTGAAATTGCCGGCGCGAAGCCCGCAATTCTCTCTTTTCAGCGAACCGATACCTCGGTGCGCCGCGCGAACCAAGGTATTCTAAACCTCCTGCGAGCTGATCTACGCGGCAAGCCGCAAAGAATGTTCAGACCGTCTCCCGCTGCATACTGTTATTTTTGCAATCGCGTTGAAATGTGTTTGATAAAAGATATACGTTCGAAAAACACACATTTTCTCTTACTAAGATTAAATAAGAATTACGAAAAATCATCAATGACAACATTATTAATGACAAACAGAAAGATCAAAGAAAGATCATAAAAATTCATGCATGAAATTTTAATGTCTTTAATAAATTTGTTTGTTACATGACCGTGTATGGATAATCTAGAAACGGAATAACGCGCGTATGCGCATCTCGCGGCAAACGGATCGCCGTGTCATCGGATCAAATTAATTGAACGTCAAAACCACAACAATTTATGAGAGAATGTACAATCCTTCTTTCCTTAAAATTGCATTCGCAAACAATATACATTCACCATATAACTAATATCGCAATATCGGGATCCGACTGAAATTGCTATAAGTCGCGTTGTTTGTAATTTTATCCGTCGCGTGACTGTCACATACATAATGCAACAAAATAAGAGCGGTAGAGCGTAAAATGCAAATTCGCGTCCGTAAACAAATGTTTAACGACCAAATGACGCGCGATCGTATATACAATGTACGCGCGCGCGTTACATATATGTACGTATATATATATATACGTATATATATATATATATATATATATATATATATATATATATATATATATA
>QVOA01016990.1:0-27254 GCA_014825685.1 Pseudomyrmex cubaensis | reverse complement strand
ACAGGTCGATATTACAAGGCAACATTGAAGGAATGAAGAATATATGTACGTGCCGATAATAGCACACCTGCTTTTTTTCTACACAAATTGTCACGCTGCTTTAACGCAAATTAAAGCGGATAAGTTAATAATGGTATTTACGCGGCACTTACTCGCCGTGGTCGGCGAAAAAACCGCAGAATGATATCTAAACTCCGTTGCGATTGACGCACGTGGTACAAAGAACGAACAAATCGACGCGATTTAATAACAACGTTCGAGAGAGATGCGGAAACACGTGGATGCCGGATTGATTTCACGCGGATCAATCTTCTTCGAAGACTCGGGAGGAGCGTTGGTTGGTCGGTAGTTCGCAATTACCGCGACGGGATAATTATCGCGACGAGGAGTAATTACCGCGGGAGAAAATACCGAGATCTGCGCTCCGATATCATCTCCCCGACAGATCGAGTTGTGTAATCTCTAATTTTCCGTGGCGATTCTTCGCGCACGAGAATTCGCGAAATCTTCTCGCGGTCATCTTCCGCGCGATAATCCTCGCGGCGGTGTGTTACACACGCGCGAATTAAAAATAGACAATTGCGGGACGGACAATGATATTAAATCGCGGAAATCGTTAGCTCGCGCGCTTGTTAAATTTACAACACATTCTTCTGTTGTTTGCAGTTTGCAAATATTCCGCGATAAAGAAGTTTATTCCGCAGGTGTTCGCGAGAACCGCACGTATGTAACGCGCCTAGCCGCGTCGTATTGCGAATTATGGATCCTGTGGATCCACGCGAAACCTGTAGGCCAGTCACGACGCAAATAAACCGTACAACGAGCTTTTCCGCGCGCGCAGGCCGAGCCTAAGACTCGATTCCGAAATCTGACTTGCTAATAACATTGCGCGCGGCGGCTGGTTATATCGGTACGTAAGCACCATCGGTACGCACATGCCGGGTGTGCTTTGCAAGTCTAATTTGGGGCAACGCGCACCTTTCCTGCACGCGCGGTTATTAATTATAACACCGCCTTTCCCGGACACAACCGTCGTAAAAAACACGAGCATATGTTTCGGAAAAATAGAGAAAGACAGAGATTGCGTCGAAATAAATTTAACGCAGAATGCGTTACTCTACCAGTGTTGTTTTTTCGCGTGAGAAAGTCACTCTGACAAAATATACCGATGTGTGTTGTCACTTTCTTTCGCTACATATAAACCCCGTCTTGTGTGAGTCATACACACAATGTAGTTATTGGTTTATATGTAGCGGGGTTTATGTCATACGCACCCTAAGTGTTGTGCGTACGAACTCGTGCGTACAAACGCACCGCGCAACTTGCGAAAATAATCTCTCAAATAACGTCGTTACTCGCGCTAATTTGCGTCAGAGAAAATTGCGGGAACGCGGCACCACTTAGTAACTTGCCGAGCAAATAAACAGATATCGTATTGACAGGAAAAATAATCACAACCAATTGCTTTATGAGATTGTCTGCATCGCACGCGCGATACTGCGTCTCTGTTGCGTCTCTTCGACCTTGTGAAGTTGCAACAGAGTTGTGCGACCAATCTCTCGTCAAAAAAAAAAACAAAAAAAACAAAAAAAAAATACACTCGATAACTTTAGAGATAATGTGAAAAAAAAACTTGTCTCCATTAGAGAGATGCGTGCGAAATAGTACGTAAAAAAATTCTTAACGTCTAATATATTCTCGAGAAAAATTTATCGTCGCAGTTAGGACGGCGCAAAGACGTTGTGCAAATATTTGAGTATAGCAAAACGAGTCAGAAGAATCATCGACGACGCGCGTTGTATGCGCGTGTGTACGTTTACTCGCGCTCCGCGTGCAAATGCCAAGCAAATTTTCCCGGACTTACTTTCAACGCACGTGTGATCATGATGGGTTTATCGGGATCTGACACAACTACTGTTACAATGTCACCTCGCACGTATCTCATTATTCCATCTCATTATTTACGTCAATTATCATTGAATCCAGTAACTCACGAGGTATCCAACGCGACCTGGATTGCACCGTGAGATGATTTATCGCGGGAGACGAAGAATCCGAGATAAATCATCGTGGCTGCAAAACTAATAGACTCGATTTTTGCGCGTCTGCGAGATATACATAAATTAAAAACCTCTTTTATCCGTTCAATATACATAATCGCGCGATAAAATCTCTAAGTGCCACTTTGTTCACTTCCAATCAGCTTGTGTTAGTTTTCTCTCGTTACTGACTTTTTTCTGAATAAATCGCAATTAAAAATAATCGCGTTCGACTTGGAGATTAAAATCAATCGCGTTTCTACAAACCAATAATTCGTAGATTAATCCTATATTAGAAAATATAGATTTAAACTAGAATTGAGTAGATCGAGTTTGTGGAGATTTCACGACGTGATCTCAATTCCCTTTATGACGTCACAGATGGCGGTGTTGACGAAACGCTTTTGTAAACGCGCCAGAAACATCGTTTTTCCGTGATTATTTGGATTCTGGCGGACGATGTTCCTGCGTGAAGAGAGCACTACGTAAACATTCTTATAAAGAGAGAAACCTTGCGACTACGCGAGCGAGACTCTCTTCGCACGCAATCACGTGAGCTCCGAAAGAGACAGAAAGACACGTCAATGAAAGATAATTAATTAAAGTTCTTTTTCTGCAAAAGATCCAAGTGCACATATAAATTTAAGATAGAAAACAAACGACGAATTAAATTAATTACAATATTTTGTCGTAATTCTTGTTTTATTACGTGTACCAAGTACTAACTTTACTTAAAAGAAAAAAATTATAACTGCAATTATCTCTCGAGTTCTCTTTGATTTCGGTTCGTTGATGATTCTCAAAAGCTAAGACGCGCACTTGACACGATAATTTGACTGGCAGCAAGTGCAATTTCGAGTGACACTGTACAAACAGAATGATGAAATGCCAGACTAATGCCAAGAGCATCTTTGTTCTTCGATTATTTTAAGCTTGGCGTGCTCGCGAGATCGAACGTTAAAATAGTCTTGCACTTTTCCGAGAAATCCCGACCGTCTGTTGTGAAAAAAAAAAAACGCGATCTTTCTTTGACTGGCATTACAGACTATTTTTTTTCTTCAATTGTGATAATGATGCTTGAAAATAATCATTTTGCAAAATTATCTAAATTACCAGCTCTCTACAGAGTATCTCCATAAAAAAACAAGAAATAAATTGAATCTTATTACATTTTCTGGAATTTTTCTTTAATTGATTTTATATAACTCGTCGCCTACACTTTCGGTTGCTTCTAATCGCGTAAGAAAGACATGCAACATTTACAAGCACGTGGCACGCCGCTTGTTTCGCAACGCACTGACGTCTTCTCAATAAGGCCACAGGCGTGCAATTTCAATTCTGCGTCTTGGCAATAGGTAAGAAACGCGAGATGCACGTATACCGGAAGTCCTAGTGAGAGACGTTCAAACCCATACGACCCACGTGTCCCTTGAGAGAGAGAAGCTTTACGTAACAACAGAGAGAAAGAAAAGCGCAAGAGGAAAAGAATGAAGATTTATTATGTCTCCAAATAACACGCGTCAATACTTGTACTTATATTTGCAAATAGTAGAAACTTAAACTGAAGAATAAACATATTTTTATGCAAATTGAACACTGGGTTAGGTGTAAAGTTAACGAAAACAGAAAAAAAAGAAATACTTGAGACTAAAGAAACGTTTTTTATCTGTTTCCGAGAAGAACAGAAACAAAAAAAGCGAAAAAAAAAAATCTGTAAGATCGGCGTGTGCGGATTTGCAACTGGTCGGCCGCGATTTAAATCGCGTCCGGTCGCCCACGCGGGAGCGAGCGAGCGTGTAGTATGCACGCGCGAGTGAAACGAAACGGGCGAGCACGATTTCATTCATGCGCGACCCACTTAAATTTCATTCAACGATCGGCACGGGCCTTCGTGTCGATATATAACGTATCGGTCTGTGCCTTTCTCTCGCAATCCGGTGTCTGCAATAATCTCGAGATCGGCAACGCGCCGTAAGTCGTAATGTCTCGACTACTTACTCACGTCGAAAAAGAACCTCGGAAAAAAAATCTGTTGACGAGACAAAGCAAAATACGTGTGCAAATAATATTCGCGAATCTTCTTTGTGATTTATGGGAGCGGATTACTTATTATTATTGTTGCTCACTTGTGCTGTAACTCGGAGTTGACGATCGATAAAATTGCAAATCGATGGAGCGTAGCTAATCTTAATCGCCGGTAATTACGGCAATAATTGCGATCGCGCGCGATCGATCTTTAGCTGGCGGCAACTTTCGCTCTCACCAACCAAGAAAGCAGCTTATTGTATAGCCGCAACACCTCGGGAAGCAATATTTTCCAAGCACTTTGCATAAACTATCATTGTACAGCTCCGTACGATCTCTACAGAAAATACATTCTAACCATTTAAAATAATTACTCTCATGTTTCTCGTCTCCGCAATTTGTCGCTATTAGCGACACTATTATTTTGCCTGTCCGTAATTTTCCTCGCCGATTTCGCGCGCAAATCGATCACTCCGATGTGTGCACAACGCGAACGTTCTTCGCGGTGATTAATTTTCATTCTCGCTGAAGAACACGCGAACTGTTCACTTGAAAAAATTAACAAATCGTCTTCTTGTTCGCGCGCGTACGATGGGTGTAAAATTATAAGTGATTAATTAAAAATATTCATTTCGTTCGAACAAGTTGCGAAGTTTTCCACCGCGAGATTCTATTCCACGAGCAATCTCACGTGCAAGCAGCTTAAGTAAATATTAATTATTACAAAGTAAACGTAGATCGTATCGCGTCTAGGAAAAAATAGACTTCATTATAGCAAATTCTCGCGCTAAAGTGCGAGCTTGGATAGAGATTTATCTGATCACACGCGCGCGTTGTGCATTGAATGTTCAATCAACGTTGCATTAAAATGCCCGCGAGTGCAACCTTTTAAGTCCTCACCTCTCTCATTAGCGTAATTTCAGACTTGGCGTTAAAATCTGCCGCGCGATGGGAGATCGTCGTTAATCGCTATTAGCGATTATTGTAAGATCCGATATCTCCTTGATCTCGCTTCTGAGACACATTTCTTGTTTATATAGAAACATTTACAACGCGCGTGTAATCTCATCATCTCGTTTATACGCGACTTACGCGTTAATAGTTACATCGGCACCCAACAAGGTCAGGATCTCCGCGGCGGCGGCGGCGGCTTAAGAAGATAGAACACAAACTCAGAGGATTAGGTCGAAGGTCGCATTACTAATCGGTTTTCCCTCCGTCGATTTATCATCGACGGCGCGGCATAATCGCTTATCATCGATTATACATGGATGCATGTTTACAAACTGCTGAGATAATTTCACTTTTCTTTTATGTGAGATGTATGAAAAGCCCATTTGACATTGATTAATAATATGCATTCGTTCTCACTACTGAAAATATATTATTATGAAGTATTAAAAGTTATTATTGACGGCAAAACTTAAAGTTCGAGATGTATGTATACTTATGTAACTTTTATATACATCTTCACGCGGAATTAGAAACGTAATGAAATCGTTTTGTGATTAAACAGCCACTCTGTGTTTTATGAATATCGTTTTCTCGAGCAATCCGCCACGCTCAAATGTGAAATTCAATAGTTTTGCACTCGCGTTACGTTTCTCGATGACGACCGTTCATGAGAGAAGTTCTTGTCTATTAAGCCGACGTTTTCATTCCGAATCTCATAAATAATTCAAGGCGCCGCGGGCGAGCGATCTTTATTAGTTTCGCGTGAAAAAAGAAACGGAAAAATAATAAAACGATGAAAATATCGGCCAAGGCTGACGACGTCGCCGTCAGGCGTGGGCAGGCAGCACACGTTTGCAACGTTAAAAATGCGCGCTAATGACGCGCCTTACCGACGCCGGTGGCTGCCGATTTTTTTGTTGTTGAAAAATTGCCACGATCGATCTGCGGCGATCTGCGTAATGTCGATCTGATCGCGGAGAAAAAATCGCGAGCTCACGCGCGTTACTTCTGTTTATTATCGCGCGCGCGATAACGAGCGCGTCTGCATTTCTCGAGTCGATCGTTTCGCTCGGGATGCTGCACCGACGTAAAAATAAGCGAGCCGCAGAAACTGCGTTCTACAAGGTATCATTTTCACATGGAATATATACAAGAAAACAAGAAAAAAAATGCAATAAAATTTCCAACGTTTGTAATACAAAATTATCGATCAATTTGCAAGACTTGTTTGACGTTCAATCGTTATCGGATAATCTGTCCGACGTGGACGTGGAGAAGTTATCGCTTAAGAATACAAAAAAAGTGCAAATTGACTGATTGACTTTTTAATGACAAATCGCTGCTGATGGGTTTTTGAAAAAACACGTTCGCGCGTGCGAAAATTTACATATATATATATGGATTATATATATATATATCCCGCTTAATTGGATATTTCAAGGAGAACGTAGCAATATTGCACGTGCTTAATATTTCGCTCGATTGTAGTTTGACATTTTACATTGGGAACACGCTTATATAATATGCTTGTCACTAATTAAGATTTACTTATATAAAAAGTATATAAAAAGTATATTTTATTGCCATTAAATTTTTTTAGCTGAGCAGTTCGTCAACTAACTATTGTTGTAGTGGGAATAGTCAATCTTCATTGCATTTATATAATCGCAATCGTGAAAAGATAATTAAATCGTAAAAAAAACAGCCAAGCTGTGTTATCAAATAGAAACTGCGCAGTCATGAATGTGAAACAAGATTTGGAAGATGTTTTTATATCGATTTAAACGAAAATATTAAAAAAGCGTCCGCGTTCGTGTGTGAGATAGAGAAAGTCAAATACTGACACTACGGTGGAATAAGTGCCCGTTGAGTTATCGCTCTTTCTTTTGACTCATCCGGGGTTTCCCCGAATATTTACGCGACTAAAGTCGGCTTATCAATCGCACGTAATCTTCGAGCTCCGATAAAAGGCCCATCCCTTATTTGCAGCGCCCAAACAAAATCTTTTGATGTAACAAAATACGCGCCAGACTTTGTACAATTAATTTCTGTTACCCAACTGTTATTTTGTTTTAAATAACAATTTCTGAAAAACGTAATGTTATAAATGTGTTGAAATTTCTCCGGAAAAATATTTTGCTTCGTAATTTTTGCAGAGAATGTTATTTCGAAACTAACAATTGCGAATAATACCGAATATGGAAATCGAACAGATTGCCGGAGTTAAATTATATATTTTGATACGAGCTTCAACGCGGGCACGCAAGTCGAGCGACCGCACGTCGATAAAGCACCGTAAAAATGTGTTCTATCTCACGCACGAACGACGCCGATAAGTCTCTCGCGAAGGTGAAAGGGAACTGCATGTTTGTGAAGCTTATAAGAAAGAGAACCGGTTCCCCGTCACGTTTACACAACGCGCGCGCGTACAATTGTTGCACGGTCTTTATTCGATTTCTTCGAGCAATCTCGTGATTGTCGAAAAGCGCGCACACATGTACCTAAACGCGAGAAATTAAATTCGAGAAAAAAAACTCGCAACGTCACCATAAGGTGGCGATTTTCCTGTTTCCCAGCTTTTCACGTTTCTCAGAAAAAGAGACATTACATACCAATCGATTCCTATAATTGAGCGGAGTATCGTGGCCGACGTTTCTTCGAAGCTGCTTGACAGCCCGCGGTGGCGCCGTGGTACGCATTTTGGCTCACTTCAATCTTCTTCTTTCTTCGTCAAATCATTATCACAAAAATATATCAACACGCGATTCACCGTCGAATAATAACGTGCTTTTACTATTGCCCGCGACACATCGTGTACACTACGGACGTAAAAAAAAACAACATGGCGGTCAGAATTATCAATCGGCGACACGAAAGTAATTAGTCGTGGGGTAACGCGGACGTATGTCGAGTCACTGCGATAAAAGTTGTTTCGGGCGACGCGTCGTTTTGCAACGACATTCCACTGCGCGTTCTTTACTGCGCGAAGGTTAAATTCACTGATTAAGTGTTTCCGACAAAAGACAATAGCGACGAGACAGTCTTATCAGTAGCGACGATCCCCCTACCCTCTTATCGCCTCGTAATTCGGAGTCTCGCTCTAGAGACTCGCGCGCGTGGTTCGCACGAACGCTTGTTTTGTTGTTACGTCACCTTCGACTAAGGTCACCGGCTCTCGGTTGCCGCCGCACTACAGACACGATTCACTTGCTCGTCCGTCACGTTCGACGCCGTGACAACACTTAGCGGTTCCTCAAGTCCAAAACAATCCGTTCCCTCTCCGCGCGCGACGCTCACTTCACGCCGATTTACCGACGCGCCGGACGCGGCGATACCTTTGCGCGGTACCACCTCGCAACTGGCACGAGGAATATATCGCTGTTTTTCCACAGCGACAGATACACTAACGAACCTCTCCTCTCTCTTTCTCTCTCGTCGACAACGATGAAGCGAACTCTCCGATCGAGCGAAACGCGAGAAGACTTCAACGAACGTTTCGCGAAACAACGTGACGTTCCGCGGCGCGAACAAATTCGTCGTCTCAATGTGGCCGCCGCCGGTGCCGCACTGAAGCTTGCACTCGGCCGTGTGCTAAGGCGCTGCTCACTTTCGATATATCTCGAAGGCATTGCATTCGAAACCAGCTTCGGACTTCTTGGCGCCCGCACGACGACGAGCGTCGCCTACGTTGGCGCCGACGCGACCAGCATCGCGAATGCGAATAATTAAAGAAAGAGAGAATGAGAGACGCGAGAGCGAACGCGCGTGTGTTTAGGAACCGTTTGGAATATTCTCTGCCGATTGTTCCGTCACGGGAATTCAGTTTTCTTCACGATCGTTGCACGCTCGGCAAACCGAGAAAGGTAATTTAATTAAAATGATAATTGATCGATGGATTGATTAGCATAAAGCATGCATGTGTGATATAAATTATTCAAAATATAATTACGAACGGTTGCTTTCCGTTGCGTCTCTTGTGTTTCGCAAGAATCTAAAAGAAACTAAAAAGGTTATTAGATTTGTGTAATTTACGTCACATTGGTCACCCTGCGCAATCTAGTGAGCATCAGTTCAGAAAACACGCCGCGTGCCATCTATCGTAATTTCGAGTCGATCGGTTTCCGCGGCGGCCATTTGCCGCGCGAAAAGTACGCGAGAACCGGGTGCATCGGATTTGCGATTAATTCCGCTGCAAATTAATCGCACACGTTGTTATGCCTGTCGAAAACGGCTTCCGCACGAATTGATATATGCAACGAGAGACGCAACACCATCAGGTATTTACACATTCCATATATCGCACATTCCCACGACCCGCGAATGTATACAATACATATTTCTTTCTCTCGTTCGCCAACAACAAATTAAGTTCTTTGTAGAGCCGCGATTTATACCGTTTTGTTTCATCTCGTTAATCGATTCGAGATCGCGGATCGTAATTTGTAGCGTGTTGTTTCTCGATCCCGTGATTGATGCTAATCCGCGCGTTTTTCCTTTGATCTTTTGTCTCGCATTCCGCGCGAATAAAATACGCGCGAGAAGAGCGTGTAAATATTTTTCGATTGAACGTAATCTTCTGGAGAAATTTTTTCTTTAACTTGACTAGACGTTCCGTAAAATCTTGTATTACGTATTTTACGTATGGAGTATATGTTTTTCACACTTGTTTTATTTTCTTAAAATCGGTTGATTTCTCATATCAGGTTTTCTAATATAGTAATATAGTTACAACATAGCACACACATATACACGTAGTGTTGTGATTATTTTTAGACTCGCGATATCTGAGAATATCTGGGAAAGTCGTTCCGCGTTTAATTTCTCATTGCGTTCTTGCACAGCGGAGCCGCATTCCGCGCGATTGCTCCCGCAGCATGTGCTGACCTTCATGGAAAATGTGCCTTAGTGCCGCTATTAAGTTAGGTATTCTTAATATTCGCAGATAATAACGCGTAACGTCCGAGATAAAAGGTGGAACTCACGTTCCACAAGGATTCCGCGACGCCGCCACATTCCGTTCGACCACGACCGAGTACTCAAGGCGCATCAGAAGAGGATAATAATGGGATGATTTATTGCTTAACGCCCGGAGACAGCGAGTTTTGTCTGCGAACGAGAAAGCTTGGACAATAGACGTAGCGGAGAGTTGCGTAACTCGCACATAAAACAATACGAGAGTGATTATGCAGATGAAGAAAAGTGAGTAATTATTTTGCACAATTAAATTCTACTTTTTTCTTAGAATAAACCAAAATGCTTTTCCTGTTTGTTTTTTTTTTTTTTCTACTTTGAACAACACACTGCATTTTGACACTTTTTGTCAATCTGACTAATTGCCAATGTCACAAAAAGCGTTGTTTACTGCGTACGACGTAAAATCAAAGTCTAATATTGATCAACGATGTTGACTGGCAATGTCGATTAATTATAAAAAAAGCCGCGCTATCGCGATAAATACGAAACGAGAATTAAACGTGCACTTTCGCCGCATCGAGAAACAATAATAGCCTCGAAAAAGCGCCTTGATCTTTATATGCATATTAAAAAAAGAAAAAAATCGGCTTCTCCGATAAAATATCATTAAAAAATCTTGTTGACAATCGAAAAACTTGATCCATCTTGGAGTTTTAAGAATTATAAAAAAAACTTGATATAGAGACAAGTAAATATAATAAATTTTAAAAGATGTACGGAAAAAAATAGTTTTTTATGTTTCGGGGAATTTTATACATTTTATAAATGTAGAAATGCTTTTAGGAATTTTTCTCTTCTATTAAAAATCTTGATAAAAGTAAATAATAGATATTTTATCCACAAATTATTATTCACTTATCAGAATAGTTGCTAGACAAAAATTTCTTTGCCAGGAATGTCGCGAAAATAACACAACGCGGTTTCGCACACAATAAGCACTAAATATCATTAAATATCATTCACGTCGTAAATGCGTTGCGTGCATGCGCACAAAAAAGAAGCGTAATGCGATTGTAAACCGGGTTTATCACCGCGCATTAAATTTCTTCAGTGTCACAGTGGATTAATGGAACAGTTCGAAGCTATATAATTGCGCACGAGAAAAAACCTGCGGTGAAAGCAAAAGTTGTAACACACGGCAGGCGATATATTATATAATATATCGTAAATTTTTTTCCTTTCCTCTTATTCGCAACATCGCGGATTGAGATTTTACAGAAAATATTCTTATCTCGCGCAGCAAAACACGCAATTTGTCTTCAAAAATATTCATCTCTTCGATTACGACAAACTGCAGCTTCAAGGCTGTAAAAATGCTGCAAGCAATGTTTTTAGCGTTTCATAAATTAGACAGAAACGATTATAAAAACCGCGTTTTTACTAGACGACACCTTATTCAGAGACAAATTAACGCACATCGAGCCGCGAAGGCCGCGTGCTCGTTCCATCGTGCACGCAGTAGCAAACTGTACGATATTTATCGTACGGAACGTGAGGAAGAAAGAAAAAACTCAAGTCTATCTTTCCCATCATTACGATCGATCACCCGTTTCTATCCCTTTTTTCATGTGTGTCTGTTTTTCCATTGCGCGCTTGTCGTGTGTAATAACGTCGTGTCTCCTTATAAAACGCGCGTTTTTCCTTCGCATGTCGATAGATATCTAACACAACGCCGATCAATCGATTGCGCGATCGATCTGCCGCTAAATGCTTGTGCGCCACCGGCGGATTCTTCTCTTGTGAAAAAAAATTAACGAGCTTTGAACCAGTGACCTTTAAACGCATGTCCTTCTCCACTTTGGAATTGCGAAAATCAGACGAGACTGGTCAATTGACACGGAGTTGTTAATTGCTCGAGAGCCATGAATATTTTGTCGTATACGCGATAACTCAATCAATTTTTATTATTTAGATTTTTATAGAGACGTTGCAAAGCTATTTGCAAAAAACTTAACACAACCAGTTTGGAGTGGTTGGAGAAGGTCGCGCAAAATATCGCGACGATTTGATCTCCATCGCATAGAAATAAACAGTTTTAGATGCATTTAGCGCTAAATTTGGGACACGGATACGCGTGTAGATGTTTGAATTCTCGCAGAGATGCGCGCAATGTGTGTCCGAAAGTGACAGCGTGCTGCCATCTTTTACGTGCACCAGGAAACGTCGATCGACTCGCGTTATCAATGGTATCGCGCGCATATTATTTCGATAAGCTAAGCTATTGCATGTACGTACCTTTTTGTTGCGATACGCGCAGCAGGACGACGCGTTGCCCATGATTCTCGGTGACCGATCGCGACGGCGATTCCGATATCACCATGTCAAGCCGCCGCAACTCGTCGATCTCCCCCCGAGGCGTCATTCGACAGCTCCTCGTTGTCCGCCGCTTCCCTTCTCGCAAATCTCGTCCTTGTCATCCTGACCGCGCGCGAAAACCTGTCCCGTGAAAGTTGTCGCATGTCAGCGTCATTTTTTCGCCAGACTTGTCAAAAAGTCGGCTCTTTTTACATATATTCAATTGCTTTTTCCCCTAAACGATTTATTTCGCATATTACGTGCGTAATCATTTTTCTCTCTTTCTCGTACATTAAAAATTCGTATTATTTTTACTTTTCTGTCGCTCGTCGAAAATTAAATTCCACGCGTGTTGCACACAAAGTAGGTTAAAACGATGAAAAAACGTCGGTTGCATTTTTCTGCCGCTGGTCGAAGTGCGTTCTCAATCAAGATTTTAATCGCGTGGATAATTGATCGCGCTTGCAACATTTTAATTAATGTTCACCTCAAGTCGCCTCGCGCAAATCGCACTATTTGTCTTAATACATTCCGCGTGACGCGTTAAAAGCGGTTATCTCCTCTTTTGGCGAAAATTGTAGATCATGTAATGAAATTAAATTAAATACAGGAATTTTAATAAAGTTACGATAAAAAAAGAAACAAAAAATTTTGATTTTTTTTACGACGTATTTTAAGAATCCGCAAATCACTTTGTGATCGTGATTTTAATGATTTGTATTGATACATAATTTTGCCAGAAGGTTTTTCTAGCAATAAAAATAGAATATGACGCGCGCCGAGCTTTTTTTAGATTACTCAAAGTCGTACTTGTTCGCCTTGCTTGATTAAAAACGTCATGCTTATTACCCCATAAAATATTCTGTGAATACATATACTCCGCGTATTAGTAATGAAAAGATCCTCTTTTACACGTCTTTGAAATTACTTACGTCTAGACAATTTTTCTTGCAGATTCTTCACTTTTTAGCTGACATTTAATTGCAAACTTTTTCAAACAAGAAATTTATTCGCTGAAGCAATAAACAATGCAAATAATTTTTTTTCTCTTTTGAGAGGAAGAAAAATATTTGCATTGTTTATTGCTTCAGCGAGTAAATTTCTTACTTGTATTGTTGTACTTCTTTCATATTCAAACTTGTGTATAATACGATCCATCTACGCGAAACAAATTTATTATTTGTTTTTTGAATTACGATTGATCTATCTTGTGATCCCACGTAGCAAAAGGTCACGTTGGAAATCCGATTGATAAAATAATCGATTAGCGGTTCGATCGTTCGCGTTGACTTTTTAACGATACGCGCGCGTATCCCTGACGTGCTTCGCGATAACACACGCGCGTCGACTCAAGCACGCGTCCCGACGCGATGCAGCGACTTCCAAAAACTACCGGTTAAATTGTCGGGAGATCCTGATTCACAGCGGACAAAAGTCCGAACACGCGTGCGTATTTTAGCGTGCGCGTGCGAACGAGCGAAGCGATCGAGCGCACGGTACCAATATCCATACTGGCGAGTCACCGCTTTATTTTCCATCGTTACATCACTGTCGTCGGTGGCTTCGCTTCGGCGGCACGTGGTCGGTCCCGCAACAACGCGCCGTCTTGATCTTATCGTCGCGCGAACACACACTTCGCGAAACTATGCACGGCGGAATATGCATAGGATGCAGATTACGCGCCGACGCGATGCAACGTGATCGGGACGCAGTGTATGTTGCGTCGAAATACACGAGGCCGAGGTAATTTCGAGTCCAAAGTTACACTTTCTTTCTTCGTACTTTTAGTAACCAATTTACATAGTTAGAGATACTAAAGAAAAAATTACGTGTGTATATGTGACTGCACATAATATATATATATATGTGCACAATGCACGTGTTTTGATAAAAAAAACGGTGTATAAATTTCTTTTTTAAGTGACGCTATCGAAACTTACAGAATTGCTTTGCGTTAATTTATTAGAGCTACGTGGAAGAAAAAAACTTGTTTCACACAAAAATTTCACTTTTAAAAAAATTGTTTGTCCGTTGTTTAACAAAATTAAAATATGATATTCACACGCATTTCGCACGTCTTCTTATAACTTTGACTTTACTTTGTGCATATTTTATTTCGTTATTTTATTTGATATTTCACTACGATTTAAAAACTGTATTGAAGCTTGTGCGACTATAAATAAATATTGTAACAAAAATATTGAGCTAATGCTGGAAATCAATTACGCAACGCAACATCTTATTTCAGTTGAGAGAAATGATGTATCAAAATTAATTACAAAATATACTGACCAGCCACTATATTTCCAAAACAGCTTTTGACGCGAAGAGAAGCGCAAAACAGAGCAACAGTAGAACGTATGTAACGCGTATATTGCGCTCGCTACGCTACTGACGTATTATTGTGCTCCGCGCTACATACCGTACGCAGAGACCACGTGCTCGGTCGTAAACATTGTCTTACACGTCGGTCTTGAGTTGGAAACTCATTTCGTCATTGAAAAGATCTCGATAGTTTCGCGGACGGAAGATCGATTTGCATTACGTGGGCGAGTTGTTTAAACAACACGTTCGGCGATCAACGGCGAATTGTTGTTCGTGGTACATTACGAGCGTTTGACATTGTGAATTGAATCAATTTAAATTCGGGAAATCTATTGAATCTTTGTTTGATCAATATCAAATGAGATAGAAGGAACAAAGAAAATGAAAACGGAAGTCTAGAAAGAAATTTGTGTTCTGTAGAAACATTTTTTAGCATAACTTCAAGAGACGAGCTGTATAAAATGACGTCAATGCTTCGTATATAAATAGATGTAAAAATGTACATGTCTATAAGTAAACTGATCGTCTTTCTCATTAGCTTTCTCTAAATGCGAGTACCTGAGCATTACGCTTGTGATTAGATGTTTCGGAAAGCAAAAATTACACGCGTTTTCCCGCCTACGTGCAATCTGCGATCCCGCTTCTTCTTATCATTATACAGTACTGCAAACAGTTTCATTAGATCTTATTATTTGGTTCTCTATTGTTATCCGAGCGAGTAGTACGTGGGTAAGCTCATGCGGTTTTAACCGGCTGACTTATGGCGTCCGACAGCACGTGATTAGAATCTGCCGCGTGCGTGTGCAATTGCTCGACCCCGGTAATTTATCGTCGGCGTGCGCGACGTGTCGATTGCTGGAAAATTGGAAAATTATGGGCGATACGCATATAGAACGTCCCAGAAACGATTAATCGTTGATTTGGATAAGGATAGAATAAGGGGTATATGTGTGACGAAAGAGACACTCTCGTGTTTTTATCAAAACATGTATAACGATTTATTGAGGATCTATCCAAGCATGTTAAATTTCTTGAAATGCAGGTACCTACCTATATAATCTACTCGCTAGAGTGTTACATTAGACGCGCAATATTACTCGAAAAAATTGACCGCACGTACGGTTCGTAATCTAATTTAGAGGGAAAACTGCAATTTTTGCGGAGTCGCGTTTTTTTCTCTCTTGTTTTTTTTCTTTATTCGATACTCGGCGCTGATCTATTTTGTTTTTTTTTTTTGTTCGCCGGCACGATCGACAACAGCACGCGTGTGCGAAAATCGAAAATTGGCGACGGCTAAAACGACGATGCTTGTCGCCTAAGTGTAGTGGCACTTGCTATAATAATCTGTACAAAAATGCGACTTTGTCTTTCCCTTTGGTCGATATCGCGGAAGGAAAGGAACAGTCTTCGTCGTGGCTTTTTTTCGCATTTGCGAAAAAAGAACTTGCTAATGTTGCGTTTATACCGCACAATTTTCGAGCGACATCGTGTTCAACATATCGATTTGAGTGAAATACCGATTATTAATGTGTGTGTGTGTGTATTCGCTACTTAATGATCAAAAGTATAATTGAAAATAATGTGTAATTAATTAATGTATGTACACAATAATTATTTTAATTTGACGAGACACACTTTGTGACCGAGACTCCTGATGGTGTTCGATATATCGTAATGGCATCGTAAACGATATCGCGACAAAATCGTGTTGTATATAAACGCAATTTTATTACGAGATTGATCACCGATCACGATCGTGCCGGGCGCCGCAATAAATCTGCGCGCTCGATCAGCTTACAGTAGTTTTGATTTCCAGTCTTCGGTGCTCTGTGTTTCTTTATATATGAGGTGGTCGTTTCGTTTTCTCGTTGCCGGTTTCAGTGTGTGTTTATTATTCGAAGACCGAATACATATTGCGATTTACCGAGTGATTAAACTCTCGACGAATTGAATATTTAACAGACGTTTACTTTGTTTCCACAATTGTATTGTATAATATTAAATTATATATTTAATTAATTGCAAATTAATTATTTGTTTGCAATTTGTTTCAAATATATCTAACGTATTTCTCTCTTTGTCATATACTATAATAATCTGTACAACATTAAACACACACACACGCACATACACGCACACGTACACATTATGATTCTAAAAGACGTAACAAAGAGGGAAACGATGTATTTTATTTTTTGAAAACTAAAAATACACAAAAATAATTTGCTGAAAGATGTTGTCGAGAGTTAAAGTCGACTCGGTAATAAAATTATACTTCGAGTTGTCTCGCTTCGAAAATTTCGCTCTTTGATTTCATGTCATTCGCGACGCGACTCGCAAGTGACTTGACTCGACTCACAATGGTCGATAATCCAAAAAAGGCTGGAATCGGCTACACGATTTCCCGGTGGTGAAGTTCGGCTTTCTACGGCAATGCATGTGCATATATCGAAAAGTATCTTGACCGTATCAGGTCGACGTTCAAGAGAAAAAAGCTCTTTCGACGAATCGAACGACGACGAAGGGCAGTTCGCGTTTCGATAGCTTTATAATTTTATGTCTGCTTGATCAGAAGATTATTTTGGATAGATGTGAGACGCGTTGCTCGATTCGTCGGAATCGAGCTCTTGAATTCGATATCGTTAGATGTGACTTCCTCCATGAAGATTTACTACTAGTACCAGAAGAAACAAGTGCCTAGGATCGATTTCGTTATTTATATTTTCGCGACGTATCGATAGCTATATTGATATTGAAATAAAAAATTAAATTCAAATACAAAGTAAAATAGGAATTTTATTATTTAAATTGTGAAAGAGATTATTCTAATTTTGACAATTTATTTTTCAAAAGTTTTGGAACAGAAGAAAGATTTGATTTAACGTAAATCGGTCCCTGGCACGTAGGGTGCGTAGACACATCTACGACATGTGCACGACGAATTTTCAACACCCATCGCGATCGACGAACAAGACAACGTCAAGTTTGTTTTTACAAAAAAATCGGTAGACGCAGCAGTTCTTACGAGTACTTAAAAAACGAAATCGACACAATCGATTACTCGGTCATGAGAAAAACGAGGCGTGATCTCGATCGCCGAAAGTGACACACAAGATCTACTTAATTAATGTGAAAGACACGATTGAATCTACAGTTTGAGCGATCGATTCCGAGAATATCGAAAATATTTCGTTAATTCTTTAAATTCGATGTTGGAAATGTTATTTGTGCTTTAAAATTATTAGTATAGTAAATAAATCTCAGATTAAATAATCACACACACAATTTCCTTATAATTTTTATACTAACTTATCAACTAAGTAATTATCTAAGTTTTTATTCACAAATACTTTTAAATATTATCGCAAAAAATATTAGCGCTGCATTGACATGTATCTTTAAACTATAAGAAGTGATCTTTAGAGGGATAGAAACAGAATTGTTTGAAAAACGTGCGGAAAGTCATATCTCTCCGCGGAATCTCGAAATCGATCGTCTCCCGATCGGCTCTACACACCATTACACGGAGAAAAGGCTGATACAAAATCTATGTTCAATCAGAATCGACACATACAGATAGAATAAACTGCATTTAAATCGTTATAGATAGTATAGCGATTAGCAGTGATTGGTTGCTTCGTCCCTTAAAGATTACGTAGAAGTAGAACTGTGATAGGCATCGACGTTTACATTCTTACTTTTTTTTTTCTTTACAATTTTTCATCTATTTACACTGAGTTACACTGCCTTGTCGACAACTTGTCAAGTCTTTTATCACGGTGTGTGTATGTGTGTGTGTGTGTGTATTACGTTTGTAATCTACGATGTAATACATCGAAAGATCGTTACGGGGCGAATCTCGTAATTGCTCGCTTGCTCGGTAAAAAGAAACACCGTCAAATAATTATATAATCGTCGTTGCAATTATATTATACAGAGTGTATCTTCAAATGTTGTCTCCGCTTTGTTTATGTATTTTTTTTAATAACAATGTCTTTTGACGAATTGTACTGTATTTTTTCGTTTCGAAGATGCAAAAATTACGGCGAATATCAGCCTCTCTCTACATACATCTAGATACACACTAATATACATTTTTTCTTGTCGCCTCGTCATTCACCTGCAATACAATATATACGTGTATTTTACATGCTCCCGCCCTGTGGTCACCGTCTTTCATTTATTGCACGAAATATTTTCCTTTCTCGAGACTGTATAATAAATCGTCTCTTCGCGTGACTTCAATTAAAATCACAGATCTTCGCGAGCAACTGAAATTCAAGATTCGCCTCGATTAAAAGAAGAAAAAGAGAACGCCATTTAATATGTCGTACATGAGTGTGTGTGGATAGACAGGCTGCCATAATCAATCGCGTGTTGTACAAATGAAAATCGAGTCTGAAAATTAAATCGCTCGCGGCTGTCATTTTTTTTTTTTAATCATTGACGTTATTCAAAGAAATATCGCGAAAATGTTGTCCTTGTAAATGCACTTGATTTTTTAAATAGAAAATCAACTGGAGCTACTCGATACACATTATTTGTAAACTCGATTAATTATCGGGCAGTCGTGCACGTGTGTGTTGTTGTGTGTTCGAGAGTGAGTAACGTAGTGTCGTGAATATATATATACCGTATGTGTATAAGAAGGCATTGCCAGCAGCAGCTTTTCTAAATTATTAGTTACTTTGGCCGTTTCTGAGTTGGGGCCCGGATTGCGGGCGCGGGTAAAATTTGCGAAACGCGCCTCCTCAGATCCCTCTCTTCCCTCTCCCCGATGGACATATGTTGCACACACATATCGACTAACTCGTAGAGGGACAAACATTCTACGTTATAATACAATTAGCGTCGACACCGTTGAGAAGAAAAAACTCGTTTAGACGTACACAAACACGAGCGATTATTCTAAAGGAGGATGAGATGCACTCACAGATAAAAGTCTTTTTTTTTTTTTGTTGTTTTTTTTACACTTACGTTTTACGCCTACAAAATACACGCTGCCGAAGATCGTCGATTCCTATATATGTATGTACAAAGTCACACACTAATTGCACCGGTCTTAATGACAAATAGTAAATTAGACACGCACGAGTCCATCGAGAGATTTTATTTATTTATCGGTCCTTCGATCACGGTCGCGGTTGAGAAATCCGCGGCCGTGATTGAGATGCTCTCGCTATATTGTTTTTATTTATTTATTTATTTATTTGTACTAATTACTAATTACACTGCCGTGATTTCAGCTCAACGATAATTAAGCGCGCGTTAATTGATTTGTTATATTTTTATATCTTCTCGTTTAAAATTCTTACGATAAAGTTTTCGTATAACTCTCCCGAATTTGTCCCGGGAAGTATAAGAGATTAACATCATTATTATGCCACATATTGAGAAATTTATCCTTCTACGTCTCTGTCTAATTCTGTTATTTTATCCTCTAATACATTTATATTAAAAAGTTTCTCGTTAGTTATTTTGTGCTAAGTGACGAAGATTAATTTCTGCTAAAAACCGCGTTAGCATCTTGATGAGATTAATTTTTTCACTTTATAAATCGGAATATCGACATGTAAGTTGCAAGTGATTATATTTGGTCGTTACGCTTATGTGTACGTGTGTGTGTGTGTGTGTGTATAAGAGCGAGAGCATCACGGATGAGAAACTATACACAGCTCTATGTATATTTACAAGACGCACGAAAACATCAAAGAACGAGAGACACGCAGAACATGAAACCGGAGAGTCGATGATCGAAGATCGAGCGTGGTTGCCGCACTTGAAAAATCTCGCGTCCAGTAATATTTATAAAAAATAACAGTACTCCGCCACGAAGCTTCTTTCTCTTTCTTTTTTTTTTTCTCTTTCTTTTTCTCTGAAATATCTTACACGTGTCGCGATAATCTCGAGTTTCTCGTGATCGCATAATCCGAAGGCTCGATCAGCGATCGTCGAACTCGTCGAAATACCACGATTGTTGCTATGTTCTACACGAATATATATGTATAATTGTTCGCGCAAAAAAATAGAACGCGAAAAGCCGTTTTGTCGCAATTCACCGATCCGCTTCTTGGCATTCTAAAGACCGATAGATCCTTTTTTTTTTTTTTTTAATATCACTTCGAGGATCAAAATTGTTGTCCGAGTCGCGCGCGCGCGTAGAATCGCAGCGAGATCGCGTGAGGAAAAACATCTTCCTTCAAATCGCGGACTCGCCTAATCGCTAAAAACGTTTTTGTTTCACTTTTCTTTTTCTAGCCTACACGACGACGAAAGCTCTCGAGAGCACTTTCGCGTGTCTTTTGAGAGCGAGGAGTGTGTCTACGTCCTATATCTCTACGTATCGTATGTACAATCGACAGCTTCGCGATCGCTTAAACGCTAAAAACGTTGAAAAGGCTTCGGGCTACTTTCAAGGTACGCGAATATCCCCTCGAAGTCCTCCGAAGGATCGTTGAGTATTTATACAGTCGGCCCGGGCTTGTGTCCTTGCTTGTTTCTCTTCGTATTCTCCCGGAAATAATGTTTCTTTACAATCGTAGCGACTTCGTTCGATTTTGTGAAAAATTTTTTCTCGTGTATCTCATTCTCAATGCGAGTTCTATTTTTTATTTATTGTTTTTCTCGTATCGGGAAAGATGCAAATCGAACTTCTTTCATTTCTTTTTGTCTCATATACTACTTTACAACTTTCGATGAAAATGCGCGAATAAAAATTTCTCTATATATCTCCTTTACTTAAATACGAGTACATACATGTGCTTTCGTTAAAATTGGATAAAATGAAGAGAGGTTGGATATATTTGATGTGTCGCTTCTGAGGAAATTATGCAAAAGATTGGCAGAAAATCGAAGAAAGTCGCGCTCGATCCGAGGCGAGTATGTACAACAATCAGTAACACTTTACGCGCATTTTTATGATTTTCTTACACATTTATGTATACACACTACCTTTAAATTGTACATACGTATAATAATAATAATAATGATGATGATAAGAATAATAATCATAAACGCGGATAATATTAAGGCCTCTTAGTTACTAATGACAGATCGTCACAATCTTTGATCTCTACGACTATCCCTACAAATAGGAAAGCGACAAGAATCTTTTTATTTCGTCTCTCGAATCCGTCAAGTCGCCGGATATCGACCTATCGAGGCTTTCCTTCTCTTCGCGCGAAGGACACAAGAATAAAAAATTCGACCTCGAAACATCGCGAAACGCGTTCTCTTGAGTTTTACAGTCAGTTCAGTTCGAATATCGTATAAACGTAACTGAGATCTTTCTTTTAACTTGACGTGCCTGCTTGGTCCACTTTAAAGATAGCGAAAAAATGATAATATAACTGTACATCACAGAAAGAAAATTTTCATCCAAGTTTTTCTCAGGCGTTTCGATTCCGGCGCGTTTTTCCGATCGCGAGAGATTTGAAAAGTATGTACAATTTGTATTACTATTTTCGCACATTTCGCCGAATCTCAGAAAAACCGTCACCTCTATTCAGACAATAAAATTGCTCATCTCTGCTGCCTCATTAAACGACAACACGCCGCGAAATGTAATTATCGTGTTCGTCATTCTATCGTTAAGATTCCTTCACGATCTGTGTGAATCGTGATAATGAAATTTTCTTACGATACAAAAAAATTTACACAAAATTTTATTTGCAAACGTTTTTTTTTCTGTCGCGTAATTAATGAAATAAAACTGGTGCTCTGACACAAGAGAACGAAAACAACGAAACAAATTGATCGAGCTAATTAAATCAATTTGCGTGATTGGCGATTAAGTGAGTCATTTTTATGGAACATTGCACTTACATAATAACTGAACACAAAAAATGTCAGGAAGGGAGACACGGAAAAACTGTATATATGTAGGAGTGAATGTATGTACGTGTAAAATTGTGCCAAATCAGAGAGAGATATATATTCATCATCGCCGCTCCTTCGACCTTTCATCTTCTTCTGTTATACATTTTTTCTTCTTTTTTTCCATACTAACTTCATTGTTAAGTACATCTCTCTCGCGCATGTGCCATCCACTTTTCGCAACTCGACATTACTCACTGGTGTGGAATACACGTAAAGACTTAAACTTGTTTACCGTCTCTTCTGTTGCTTAATTGCTCTTTATCTTTAGACTCCTTATCTTTTAGTTAGTCTCCTAGTCATGACTCATCTCGATGTTTTCGTAGCGAGAAGAACGTCGACGACGGGATGCGTGTGTATGATTTGAAATGCGGCATGAACGTATGAATACGTACACTAGTTATCAAAACTTCGCGAAATAAATGCGGGGATTCTTTTGCCTTCAGATCCCCGTGTTTGTTTGGCGAATTTTTGATCGCTAGTGTACGAGAAAATATGATAAGTTGATTTTAGACAATTGATTTTAAATGACCAGTCGTGCGCGCGCGAAATATATTTATAAATAATAACCGGTATAAAAATCTTTTAAGAAAATCCGACTCAACTGTAGCAATTATGTCCAGCGTTACACTTTGCCGCTTGATTTCAAGCAAACGTATAATTTTTGACATTCTATATACGCGTTCAACAAGTTTGCCGAAACATTCGCTAACACTTGGCACTGACGTTGCCAATCACGAATATGCAGTGTCAGATGTTATTTGCAATATCGTCAGATCTTTGAATATAACATTGGCACGACAAAAACATGCGGCGACAAAAGTGCACTCTCATTATCGAACGTTGCATTATTGCTACGTGGATTTACAACACATCACGGAATTATGTGTATACGGAAGTATCTTTTGTCTTTGTTAAACATAAAACTTTTAAAGATAAAAAATGACAACTCTTTGATGACAACGTTGTTCTCCCAAATTATCAAATTATCCACATAAATATATTATTTTTCTAATATCTTAACGATCATCTCCCTCTTTTCACTATTACAGTATTCTCTAATTATTTGTTATTTTTTTCAACGTATATAATTTAAATTTATATTGCAAGACAACAAAATATGACATTAGTATTGAACTTCTAAAAAAAACCAGAATATTATATAAGAGAATAATTGTTTGAAAAATAATGTTTTATTTTTTTATATGAATGTTTTCTCATAAAAGGATGTATATAAATGAAATTTGCGATATGTGGCGTATGTGCGATATAAGACACAATTTTCGGGTAACTCAGAGAGGTAAAAGAAAGGTGTGAAATAAAAGAAAATCCAGAAAAAAAATGAAGGAAGATATATTTATAAAGTGTATCCTTATGAAGTAAAAGAAAATTAAAATATCGCGAGAGACAGTTGACATTTTCTACGCCTTCTGTCGCTCTTTAACTCCGCTACGACAAGCTAATATCTTCGCTATTCGGCGAAAATATTCTCAAAAAGGGATCTTTTCGGTCTGATCCGTAGCGCATTCTCCTTCATGAATCATACACATTGTTTCTAAGCACTTAATTAACGACTTAATTAACGTACGCGTTCAGCGCCGTTTCAAAGCGGTGCATCTTCACGTTCGTTTTTTTTATTAAAAAAAAAAAAAAAAAAAAAAAAAAAAATTAAAAGAACACGTGCATCTTTCTTTTGTCGTTTTGACAAGAACCAAGCGCTAGTCTCGCGTCTCGCTGTTAAATCGCTATTAAACCTACGCTTTTCTTTCATTTTGCTAAAGATATTTCGTCGTCAAAGCTACTACTGACTCTATCTAAAATCTCTTAACCTAAAATCACACTCAGAACGTAATTATATGTACCGCGTGCGCTTTTACGCTTTTCTGTACATGTCAATCCGAACAATATGACGAAGGCACGCGAGAGACACAATGAAACATATAAAAATGCTAGAAAAAACACACAAAGCATAACATGCGCTCAAAACATGCAGGTTACATTGTTCGCTAATGTTGTCGAACGAAATATTTCTTTACGCTTTTTGATTCAACTGTCGTTATTTTTCACTGTATCCATTCTGTGTGTTGTGTATCATTTCTTATCTTTATACATATTTATATTACTGCACTGATCTTTATGTACAACACTTTGGGTTATTTATTTCGCACATGTTTTATTGTGTCTCGTTTTGCCTCTTTAAAAAAGATATCATTTTATCGGGAGTTGAGAAAAGAGTGAAGGCGTTCCAACGATTCTCGAAAGTCGGTTTTTCAGACACGTAAATCACATTATTCGAATGATTCGAATCGTATGTACTTTAATAATAAAGATGATAAGAGTTGAGTTTAAAAGAAATTTTTCAGATTCGCGAACCGGAGTTTCTTTAGATTCACGTCACTTCGATTCTAAAATCTTCTGGTACCGAAAATCTTCTAGAAGCGCTACCGTAACTTCTTTTTACTTTCTACACATTAAAATGCTACTTATATAAATTAATTTAAATAAATTATTTTAATATGTAACATATTACATAAGTAGAAAGCAAAATAAAGTTTCAACTTCGAAATAACTTTTAACGAGAAACTGAGAAAGATTGAAAATATTCTCGGAAGTATCGATAACAAACTTTCCAGTAACATGAGAAAACTAATTTTTCATGTTACTGCAAAAAAGAAAAAAAACGTCGACTTTTGAGATTCATTCAAATCGGCCAGATTTTCTCGTGTCCAGTTACAATCGCACGGCGCAGTGGCGCTTACAACGTACTCGAAAAAATAATACCGGAGATACTTAACTATGCAGAAATCTTTTTTTTTCGATCCGTAGCTCTCTTTCGTCGCGATCCATGAGTAGATGCTTCTCATCGGAGATTGCAACCAGACGTGAAATTAATAATCAACTCAGATTTCTATGCTACAGTTTATTTCTTTTCTTTTTTTTTTTTCAAGCGTTCGCACACACATCCTTGTCAATTATTATACAAAAACTTGGCAACTGTTATAAAATATATTTCTCTCTAGTGCTGAGAAATAATCTCGGAACGTGAAAACTTACATCGGTTTCAATCCCCGATTTTCGCTTCTATTTCCTTCGTCACTCATTTTTTGTCTATTCTCTCTCTTTCTTTTTCTTTCCCTCTCTCTTTCCCCTTATCTATTTGTCTGTCTCTTTCTCTCTCACGTTGCTATTATCAATATCATCGCGCTCACACGATACGTCGGCAGTGTGTTTATTGGAATAAATTGCTATCCTGCGATCTCGCGCGAGGAAAATTCGCGTTCGCGAGGTAAACGAGGGGAAATCGTCGTCGCCGAGGCGGAAGAGAATCGCTTTCTCGATGCGGAAATTCTCGAGATTCTCGAGGTCAGTCGGCGACAAACTCGTTGGACATCGATACGTATTCATGCACACTTCGCCTTCGTCTTTTTTTTTTTCGCGCGACGGGACCGCGAGTGTCTTTAAGAACATTCCCGCAGGACATCTTTCTTCTTCTATTTTCCTAGCCTGAGATCTAAGAAGTTCGAGATGTCGAGAGACGAGAAACAGTATGGGAATAAAATATTCGCGAAACAGAACGTGTGATTTCTCTCCGAGATCGAGGCAGCGAGTTGCCGACGAATCGCGAAAAATAATCGAAAGCAACATTTCATGCCCGCAATTCTTACTAACTTTTATCGATTCGAGAGTTATCGATCATTCTTTTTGAAAGTTTCTTTCGGCAAGTTTTAATCTTCGAATCTTTCTTTCACTCGAATTCGTCGCGCGTTCTTTTGTCCTTTTTCGAAATCACTTCAATAATACTTCGCACATGTCTCGAGTCTAGTTTTTCTTTTGAGTGTAAAGTTCTGGAAAGCAATAGAAAAGCGTTTAAAAGCTTCTATTGCGTCAATATG
The DNA here is from genome assembly GCA_014825685.1 of Pseudomyrmex cubaensis. Lineage (NCBI taxonomy): Eukaryota > Metazoa > Arthropoda > Insecta > Hymenoptera > Formicidae > Pseudomyrmex > Pseudomyrmex cubaensis. Next base: position 874 of record QVOA01016990.1, on the reverse strand, counting down.
ACAATACAATATGCTCTCTTTACGAATTTACGTCAAGTTTTCACGTTCGAGACTCGCTGCCGCGATTTTTCCCACTTTTCTCGTCTTTTTTCGGGTCCGCGTTTTTTTCGCTCATCGTATTCAATCAAATTTATATTTTTTTCTTTCTCGTCTTAACCTCGTTAATTTCCCAGAACGCAGTTACGAGTCTTTATGTCCAGCCAATGCTGGTTGCGCTCGTTTGAATTAAATGCTTCGTTACATTACACCAGTGCTAGAGGAGGAAAAGTGCCGTCGCGTTTTCGCTACCTATTATTTATTATATATATTTCATTGCAAGTCGTCTCTCTCTCTCTCTAATTTCGAACTGTCGATACATCTTAACAAGAAGAATCGAAGACGACGACTTTTTCGGCTCGTCGATTTTCTTCTATCATTTTCTTTCATCTTTGTAACCGATTCGTCGCCGATTTATCGAAAGTTTTCGTCAGCGCCTCGATTGAGTATCAACGTTCGCGATGATCGATCCGTTCGCACGTGCTTTGGCTGTTCGCTTCGGCAAACCGGGGAAACTTACGAGAAACACGTCCCGGAAGAGGAAAGTTCTCGCGTTTTCGGAGAGGAAGAGAATCTCATCGATCTGTGCGACGTACTCGAACAAACATGCTTCTTTCGCTTTTCGATCATACGAATGTGCGATCGCACGTCGTACGTCGAAGACGATTCAATTCAAAACTTCGCGCTCAGTCTAAGCTCCGCACACTCTCGCGATAACGTTTCCCGAGTATACTTGCGCGATATTCTCGGGGGATGTCCTATTGACTTAAGGCGAAGCCTATATATCCTTCTCGCGAGCATCCTCGAACGGTATCTTGTCAAGGGTTATTCAATGGGG